>JAVTVY010035444.1:0-14300 GCA_036873755.1 Hanleya hanleyi | reverse complement strand
TGTAAAATTAGGATTTTTTCCCCGAAACTATAAAAAAGCGGAATACGGACTTTACCCCTAAAATAGGGGAAAACCCCTATCAACCCTAGCCAAAAGGGCTAATATCGGTCTCCGGGCTTATCGGGGCCTGCCTATCAAGTCAATGGGGTGGGTGCATGTAAAATTAGGATTTGTCCCCGAAACTATAAAAAGCGGAATACGGACTTTACCCCTAAACTAGGGGAAAACCCCTATCAACTCTAGCCAAAAGGGTTAATATCATGCCCCGGGCTTATCGGGCCTGCCTATCAAGTCAATGGGGTGGGTGCATGTAAAATTAGGATTTGTCCCCGAAAATATAAAAAGCGGAACACGGACTTTACCCCTAAACCAGGGGAAAACCCCTATCAGCTCTAGCCAAAAGGCTAATATCGGTCCCCGCCCGGGCTTATCGGGGCCTGCCTATCAAGTCAATGGGGTGGGTGCATGTAAAATTAGGATTTTTTTCCGAAACTATAAAAAGCGGAACACGGACTTTACTCCTACAATAGGGGTCTGTATTATACAATATAAGGGAAAATGCCTGTATGGGGTATGGGGATGGTCAATTTTTTTTGTGGGTGTTACTATGGGTTGTGGGGTCTCGTTTTTCTCGTCTCGCCGAGAAAAATACAATGGGAGGGGTCCCGGAGCGAATCGGTGAAATTTTTGGGAAAAGTCACCGAGGTCTGTATACAGGCCCATAGGCTGGCCATGGGGGGTATAGGTCCAACCTGGGAAATTCACACACGTTCATTGTGATATGGGTTGCTTGGATTTGTTTTTCACGTCTCGTCATTTAGAACACGATGGGAAGGGTCTCGGAGCGCAGCGGTGAAATTTTTGAAAAAAGTACCATACTGGCTATATGGGGGTATAGGTTCAACCTGGAAAATTCACACACGTTCATTGTGATATGGGTTGTTTGGCCTATAGTGCATTGTCGGCTCTCTATCGAGCGGCCAAACCCCAGGGGATACAACGTGCCCAAGTCCGAGATTGGTTAAGAAAACAAGACACCTATACCTTACATCGATCTGTCCGTCGCCATTTTCTACGGAACCGGGTCATCGTGGGAGGACTAGATGCCCAGTGGCAAGCGGATTTGGTCGATATGAGCGCCTTTGCCAAACACAACGATGGGAATCGGTATATCTTGACGTGCATCGATATCCTATCCAAGTATGCGTGGGTGGTACCCATCCGCACGAAAACGGGGGCGAATCTCATAGCGGCGTTCAAAGACATCTTCAAGACCGGGCGCAAACCTTTGTATTTGCAAACCGACGAAGGGGTTGTGGGGTCTCGTTTTTCTCGTCTCGCCGAGAAAAATACAATCATGGGAGGGGTCCCGGAGCGAATCGGTGAAATTTTTGGGAAAAGTCACCGAGGTCTGTATGTAGGCCCATAGGCTGGCCATGGGGGGTATAGGTCCAACCTGGAAAATTCACACACGTTCATTGTGATATGGGTTGCTTGGATTTGTTTTTCACGTCTCGTCATTTAGAACACGATGGGAAGGGTCTCGGAGCGCAACGGTCACCCAACTCTTTACCAAAGGCAGCCACCATCGACGGCTCAGCATCATCTACATTGTGCAGAGTCTGTTCAGTAAAAACAAAGAACATCGGAACATCAGCTTAAATGCCCACTACCTGGTGGTCTTCAAAAACCCGAGAGATACCACTCAACTGCTGCACCTGGCGAGACAGATGTATCCCGGCCGCACACCGTTTGCGTTGGAAGCCTTCAAAGATGCGACAACCCCTCAGCACGGGTATATGCTCTTCGACCTCAAGCAAGCCACCCCCGACCACCTTCGACTACGGACCGGCATCTTTCCCGGAGAGGCCCAGCACGTGTACATGCAAAAATAATGTAAACACACTCACAGTGGCTCCCCCAGCTGGAGTGTGTGTTTGATGATGGGGATAATAAAAAGAATGAATACCACAGCATGGTTGACTTTGTCTCTGTTCTCTGAGGTAGATAAAAAGGGCAGAGTTGTGGGTTCTGGCATTAGTTGTACATGATGTCTGCGCGAGTGCGGAAGCACGCTCCGACGATCCGTGTATTGAAGACGGCCCCACCCGAGTTGGTCCGAACCATTGTACGCGGTGCGGACCCTGACCGTGTACGCTGTCTGTGCGAGATCGGGTACAACCTGTTAAAAGGCAACGTACCACTGACTCCGGCTCAGAAGACCAAGTTGACCAAGCATAAGACAGGTCTCCGAACCTTAGTCCAGAAGCGAGTCTCTCAAACACAAAAGAAAAAGGTGTTATAGAAAGGCGGCTTTCTCGGGGCCATCTTAGCACCGTTGGCCGCTTCCGTGTTGGGTCCAGTATTGGGTGGACTCTTCGGCCGACAATGAACCACACGAAAAAAATGGTCCTCGTGGAACCACGGTTCCTTCAAAACCTCCAATCGCCCTACCCTGTCCCACCTACGGTGAAGACCATAAACATCCTCGATGGAGAGATGCAACAGATCTTACAGAGACCGGGGTTAAGCGACACTGAAACCCTTCCCATCGTGTTCTAAATAACGAGACGTGAAAAACAAGACCAAACAACCCATATCACAATGAACGTGTGTGAATTTCCCAGGTTGGACCTATACCCCATAGCCAGCCTATGGGCCTACCCAGGCCTCGGTGAGCTTTTTCCAAAAAATTCACCGTTTCGCTCCGGGACCCTTCCCATCATGTTCTAAATGACGAGACGTGAAAAACAAGACCAAACAACCCATATCACAATGAACGTGTGTGAATTTTCCAGGTTGAACCTATACCCCCATATAGCCAGTATGGGACTATATGGGCTATATGGTACTTTTTCAAAAATTTCACCCTTGCGCTCCGAGACCCTTCCCATCGTGTTCTAAATGACGAGACGTGAAAAACAAATCCAAGCAACCCATATCACAATGAACGTGTGTGAATTTCCCAGGTTGGACCTATACCCCCCATGGCCAGCCTATGGGCCTATATACCGACCTCGGTGACTTTTCCCAAAATTTTCACCGATTCGCTCCTGGACCCCTCCCATTGTATTTTTCTCGGCGAGACGAGAAAAACGAGACCCCACAACCCATAGTAACACCCACACAAAAAAATTGACCATCCCCATACCCCATACAGGCATTTCCCCTTATATTGTATAATACAGACCCCTATTGTAGGGGTAAAGTCCGGGTTCCGCTTTTTATAGTTTCGGAAAAAAATCCTAATTTTACATGCACCCACCCCATTGACTTGATAGGCAGGCCCCGATAAGCCCGGGCACCGATATTAGCCCTTTTGGCTAGAGTTGATAGGGGTTTTCCCCTATTTTAGGGGTAAAGTCCGTGTTCCGCTTTTTATATTTTCGGGGACAAATCCTAATTTTACATGCACGCACCCCATTGACTTGATAGGCAGGCCCGATAAGCCCGGGGCATGATATTAACCCTTTTGGCTAGAGTTGATAGGGGTTTTCCCCTAGTTTAGGGGTAAAGTCCGTGTTCCGCTTTTTATAATTTCGGGAAAAAATCCTAATTTTACATACACCTAGCCATGACTGGATGCCCCTTCAGGAATGCTTCACTTTGATACCTCACTCGACCCAATCGGACCATGCAGCGTATTTGAAGTCTGGGGACTACTTTTTCTCGGCGGAAGCTTTTTCCCGCGACCGCATCACCACCAGACCGCATCACCGCGGAGGAATACACACGCCCGATTCACCCAGACCGGAAGTGACGTCATACGGGACTGGTGGCGCCCCCTGGCGGAATAAAAAAAGGCAACCAAGAGTTACCTCCCTTGCCATAATTTTGAGGGTTCCCGATTGCGATTTAACATGGACCAACAGATGGCGAAATTTCCCGGTGCCCGAAAAACGTTGCTCGAAATGCTTGCTATATACTAGTGTGTAATATTGCTTTAATATTTCAGACCCTGGGTCACCTGATGCAGAGGTGGGCGTTAGCCTGTCCAGTGTTGCTAGTTATCCGTCATCTTCGGTGCCATCAGTTATTCATAATTGTTTAGCATCCACTATCATAGATGTTGATCGCTGAGAGTTTGAACTTAAAGAACATCCAGATAGGCCTTTTGTTAAGTATTTGCTGTCTGGCTTGAGACAGGGTTTTGATACTGGAGTTGTTAATGCTCCAACCACATCTTACGAATGCAGAAATTTATTATCTCCTAAAACAGAACCAGATGTTCTTTCTGAATTAGTTGATATGGAAGTTAAAAAAGGCTACGCCATTGGTCCATTTGATAAACCTTTACAGGGTCAGCCCCTTAGGAGTAGCTACTGGTAAATACTCTGGTAAGAAATGGTTAATACTTGATTTATCAGCCCCCCACAATGTCCTAGAACACCCTAGCATCAATAGCTGCATCAATAAAGAAGATTTCTCCCTTACTTATGTCAAGCTCGACGAGGCCTGCAAGAAAATTAAAGAATTGGGTCAAGGCTCTTGGTTATGCAAGACCGATATCACAGATGCATTTAAACTAATCCCAATAGATCCAGCCCTATGGCACCTGTATGGTTTCAGAGGGCAGAAGAAATATTATTTCTATGTTAGATTAGCCTTTGGATCCAGATCTAGCCCAAAGATTTTTGACACCTTATCCAGAGCTATCGTATGGATAGCTAAGCATAACTATGGCATCAATGTTGTGTTCTGGTTGCTTGACGATTTTCTTACTATCGATTCACCCAATTTCATGGCTTTGCGCAATGCTTCGTATTATTAAATTCATTAACCAATTATCAGGCCTTGTCCATTTCACAAAGAGGGATTTATTGAGTCTTATTGGCCACCTTACCTTCGCCAGTAGAGTAGTAGTCCCCGGCCGAGCCTTCGTATCTTATCTCTTAGACATTGCCAACAGTGTTGCCGAATTATACCACTGGGTTAAACTTGACAGCAATGCGAAGAAAGACCTGCGCATGTGGTTGTTGTTTCTCGAACAGTGGAATGGTAAGAGCGTTTTTCTAGATAACAAACCATCCCCTGCTGAGGCAATTGGCATTCTCACAGCAGCAGAGTGCCACTTAGGGTACGCCGGCTACTTTCAGGGTCAGTGGTTTCAAGCTGAATGGCCTACTGAATTACCCTCCATTGGTAACGATAATTTGATGATGGCTTACCTGAAATTATATTCCATTGTTACAGCCACGGTGTTATGGGGGCATTTGTGGTCTGACAAACGTATAGTGTTTACCTGTGCCAACATTTCAACTGTGCACATTATTAAGAAAGGTCGGTCAAAGTCTTCCACTATCATGCTGATCATGAGACGGTTAACTTGGTGCCAGGCTTGTAAAAATTTCATGATATATGCAGAGCACACAGCTGACATGTCACTTTCTCTCTCTGTTTTACAGAACAAGGCATCAAAAGCCAATGCACAGCAAATTCAGTGCCCACCTCACTCATTGCTAATATTCAACTGAATTCGGCAGTAGACGAATTATGGAATTCCGCTTTAAGCCCTAACACACGATAAGTGTACAAGACCGGGGTTTTAACCCTGATTAGATTCTTAGCCATGCATCGCATTTATAGCTCAGTTGGTTTACCAGGTCTCAATGAAGAAATGCTTATTTATTTTGTGGCCTACTGTTTTAAATGTTTAAATCTGAAATACACTTCAATTAAATCCTACTTGGCAGGTACCAGATTTGAGTACATTAGAGCAGGGCATTCAAACCCCTTATTATCAGGTCAGCAGCAGCCATTATGTAGGTTACACTGCATTCTGAACGCAGTCAGGAGGCTGGGGAGTAAAGAAGTTAAATGCAGGCTCCTCTTTACTTATGAAATATTATGTCAGATTTACAACACTTTGGAAGTGGGAATGTTTAATCCTTATCTAGATAGATTGCTGCAGGCTGTTTGTGCTATGGCCTTTTATGGTTTTCTCAGATGTGGTGAATTCACCACCAAGAGCAGCAAATTTGACCCTAAAACTAACCTCAGTCTAGAAGATTTAGCATGGAATGTAGATGGAAATTCATTTACTATTACACTTAAATGTTCCAAAACTGATCGCTACCATGAAGGCACGAATGTTACACTCTGTAGATCACATGGTCCTGTATGCCCTGTAAATTCCATGATGACGTACCTCCGTTTACGCCCACCTTCAGGTAACCCATCTGAGCCTCTGTTTCTCACTGATGAAGGCATGCCTCTGTCACGTCAGTGCTTTATCAAATACTTGAGACTCATTCTCAATAGTATTGGTTTGAACGAAAACGTCTATGCAGCGCATTCATTTCGCATTGGTGCCGCCACGTCGTCAGCTCAAGCAGGTATTCAGGACCATATAATTAAAACGCTCGGCAGATGGGCCTCTAATTGTTATAGCAGATATATTCGACCGAGCAGCACAGACAAACAGGCTGCATTTGTTAAAATTTCATCTCTGTGTTGAATGTCATTCCATTCCTTATGGTAATATAGATCTCACAAACATGGACATTGTAATAATTTCTAAACATTAGAACTACTCGTGGTATATTGGTCAGGTGATACGTCCACGTTAATAGGCTATGTTGTAACACCTTCGTAATGATTTATGCCTGCTGTGCTACAGAATGAGCCTCAAACCGGATACTTAGTCTGGTGTGGTATACAAAGATTTTCTCGATTTCCTATGATCGTATTCCTATGAGCAGCAGGGGGGCCAGCAGACCTAATCTGTTTAGGTTGAGGGAAGAGCAGACAGCGTGGGGGTGCCTAGAGGACCTCTAGGGGGCCGGGGTTTTTTTGTGGAATCCGTTCAGAGAGCAGACTCTTTCGAAACTCCGAGAAAGAGCGGCCAGAATAGCCAGTTAGTCTATGCAGGTTACTATCGATTTTTTCTCTCGGCCTAATACATGTTGAGGCTTTGAGCTAGTGTATGCAGGTTACTATCGATTTTTTTCTCTCCGCTTAATACATGTTGAGTGGGGTATCGCTTTTTTCCCTCGGCTTCATTGAGAGGGGAAGCCCCTCTCTTACAAATTTTTCTGGAAATTGAGCCTAATTTGACCATTTTTCGACATTTTAAGGAGATTTCTAGGAAAAATGAAGCAAGCTTGAAGGGGAATGGTCGAGATTAATTTTTCTTGTCTCGCACGAACCAGTGGAAGGTATATGATTTATTTTTTTTACTACAAAAATCAGAAGATCGGATTAGGGCTGAGGTAGAGCGCTGAACTCAAAAGCAAAATACCTTGGTTCGATTCCGATCGCACCACGTCTGTTGTCTAGGAACAGGTGTTCCCTTGTTATATACTATTGCTGTCGGTATATATCTCATTAAAGACTTTCCCGGGGTCCTTTGATGAGCGTATGTGTCAATTGCCATCGTATGAACAAATATTTCGATCACTTCTGTAATTTGCCTAGTAAAATAAATTTCGAAAATACTAGACTAACAATTAGGAGTGTTAGATGGTGACATGTACGAACAAGGTACCTGCCAGAGTCCTACGGAATGATCGGTGTGGGAAAATAATATATATAGTAAGACAGCCCGGGAAATCCCCGCGGTCATTCTTAAGGGACTCTGGTGACGTGGTGGAATTTTGTAAAAATAAATCAGGAGGGAGGGGGAGGGGGAGGGTAGATGGAGGGGAGGAGGGAGAGAGTTAGATGGAGGGAGGGGGGTGTAAGAGCGAGTGGTGGGTAAATAGACGGAGAGAAAAAACCATTCGCAAGTTTGGAAGTATCCAACGTATCAAATTTAGCTATCAGTAGGCCTGCGAACGGCTCGCTATCAGATCCGGCAGTCAGTAGCCGCACGCAGTGCTGTAGTATTTATTGTACGCTTTCGCGCGTGTAAATGCGACAGAGTGCCTACTTCAATATGTCCGCAGGGAGGATTCCTTGCTTAATCAGCAAGTCTTTTGTGGCTATGGCCAGGCCGATGTCTGCAATAACCATTCCTACGTCATAGCCGGTGAAGTCTAACTTGGGGGCAGGGCCTTTCCAAACAATTTTGCCCAGACGAGCATAACCTATCGCTAAGCCGCTAACGACAGCGGCATGGTAGGCTAGCATTTTACCATCGATCGACGACATGCTTCTTTTGCAGTGTCAGCCATGGCTTTAACATGATATACTAATGCGCCGAAATTCGTGCGGACATTGTAGTGGTTCCCACGGGTGCGGCAATAATAGTCGACAAGAGGCCGACCCCAGTCGCGCCGAGGCCCAAAGCCACTGTGGCAAGCGCAGAGTCAACGCCATCTAGAGCATTCACCGCTTTGCGGTATTTTTTGTACAAGCTCGACCGAGAATCACGATCTTGGGAGAGTTCATGCTGGATATCACAGATGTGCTTTAGCCTGTAGTCATGCGCGGATTCGGCCTCGTCCAATGTTGGGTATAGTCCCATGATAAATCTATATGCTGTTGTCAATTATCTCTAGCTCAAGGTTATCCAAGGGCTGGTTGAACACCTTGAGAGATTTTAAGCCGACGCCTTCAGCTAGGAAGATGTTGCCCACTGTCACATCGTTCCCTACTCGTGTAGTTACGCCCTCTAACGACAGATGCACGACAGGCTTTTTAACTGCGCTGAGAGCAAAGAAAATCCGCAACTCTTGATCAGCGTGCTTATCCTGCCACTTTATCTGGAGATCTGGTAGTATGTCCACGAATCTATCGTGAGCGGGAGCGGGTGGTAACAGTATTGCAGCAACGATAGTTGAGTCTGGAGGAAGAGTGGTCAGGGCGGGTAACGACGTATTTATTACTAGAGCCCCTCGAGGATCAGTGCTTCTTAAATAGGATTTCCAGTCCTGGAGGTGTATTTTGACGTTGTTTTCAACCGGACTGTAGGACAGGAATGCCGTACCTCGATTTAAAACTTTTCTCACAAACCCGGCTTTATCGACCTGTACTCCCGATTCGACCACATTAAGGTCAATGAGACAGCCCACATTGTCACTTTCGGCGAGAGTCCATTGTCCGTTTTCCGTTTTAACGAGGCTATATCTCACGTGCGTCCGTGTGTTTCCCGTGTTAATATCTTCAAGGTCTTTGAAACTTACATCCATGTTTCTTCCTGGCGTAAGCTTCTTTCGATGGTATAAGCCGTTTCTGAACTGAAAGCCGTATAGGCGGTCGGTGTAACCTGCCTCGCCAAACCCCATGGTATCAGCGAGATCGCTTAAGGCCAAATCACTGCATCTGGGTCCTGCGGATTCAACCATCGTTGTCAGGGATGAATATCAAGAGTTACACTCATATAAGCGGTCTTTACTGGTGTATCTGACTTATCTAACAGGGAGAACGTTAGCTGCGGGATAGGGCCAGATATTTGTGGCTTATACTGTGGATTAGGGAAAGAAATGGTTTTTCCGCAGTTTATTCCTTCACCGGTCACAGATATAGCTCTCAGAAGAGTGGAAGGGTAGGCCACACAGGGGTACGCAGTGCTGGTGCCAGCCGTCTCGACTGCCTTCCCCACTAGATTGTGTGATGTGCTCACCTCACCCAGGTGAGCGAACACTTCTTTATGGGGTGCTAGTGTGGGGAAGCTGTCGCCCTGCACTGTCCCAGCAAGGGTACTGTCAGGATCTGAGAACCCCAGAAGCCGCGCAAGGCCCGCCCCGTGTGGCTTGAAGACCTCTTTATTAAGGGAACAGACATTGTAATAACCGCTAGGGACAACCACAAGCTTTCCGCGGACAGAGAAGCTAGTTCCGGCTGGGACATTCTCCCATAGTGGGTAGAAAGTGAGCTCGAGCAGTGCTACTTTGCATTGTCCGTTTTGGTTCTTGAGCGCATGCGTGAGGTCGATTGTTGCGCCGTTTTGAATGTTGCTCAGTGTTACATACATAGCGGCCACACGAAGCGCTAAACCAGCAAGGATTGCGCATGGATAGACACGCCTTTAGCTTCAATGTAAAGGCCGCCTACCAAGCGGGCGGGGTGTACACCGCTGGAACGTCGTCTACGACTGCACGAAGTGTTACTGGGACGACTTTCACTCATCAAGATATCTTAGTGAACTTAGAGAACACAGCAAGTGGTGACTTTGCGACCCAGTTTCCTAATATATTTGTGAAATACTGTCTGCCTAAAGTGAAAAGCGACCAGCTTGTTCAGGCGTGGCGCTCTAATCCTTTGCAGTTTTGGCAGAATCAGCTGAATTTCGCCGTGTGGTGCGCCACGACCGGCTGCGGCGTGTCTGTGAGCGACCACCTAGCGGCTGTCGTTTCCGCTGGAGCCGGGACCGCGCGAACTGCTAGCCACACCCAGGCCCTCTACACCTTCCATGTCTACTTTCAGATCAGGCGGATCCTAAAAGAGATTCAGGCACCGCTCCCACAAGACGACGCCTGGGCGGCATTTAACAATCTATTTGACCGCAGAGCATATGAGCGCATCTGTGCAGAGTTTGGGGTGTCGCCGCACACCGGCTGGAGACAGCAGCAGAGCGAAAACAATGGCATAGGAACGATTTACTTCTATGCCACACACGCAGGCTACATGCGGCTTCCAAAGCCGTACGACCCAACCTGGCATTCGTTTACTTTCCGAAAAAACCACTTTCACATTGACTACATTGCGCAGGGATCGGAGGCTGACAAGGCGTGGACAACGTTCATGCTGGACAGATCGCAGGGCTTCACACATGCAGGCGTCGAGCGTGTTAATGATTCCATTCGAACGTATGTATGGGCCATCCTCGGCGCCCAGGCTCAGACGCGCACACGAATCTTAGGAGAGGGCACAGCATTTGACGCGCAGAAGCAGTTTCTCGCCAACATCGAGGATGCGGTCTCCTCGCCAGTTGACCTCTCATCAGCGATAACACGCTACCAAGACGTCCTGCAGTACGCAGGCTCCAAAGTTAACTATGTGTTCGGAATCGGTCTGTACATGGCCCCCAGTGACATGTTGCTCCGCATAGGCCCTATCGTCGGTTACAACAATGAGATCGTAGTTGCAACAGAAAATCAAAAACTTGGCGAGAACGCGGACGTTAACGTAACAGTCGCTCCTCCAAACACAGAAGGAGATACGGGAGAAAAAGGAGTGGTTCCCACGGCGAGTGGCAAGACCGCGACGCTGGATCATGCCCTTCCCACGGCGGGTGGCAAGACCGCGACGCTGGATCATGCCGTTCCCACGGCGAGTGGCAAGACCGCGACGCTGGATCATGCCGTTCCCACCGCGCCGGTTCACTCCTCGCGAGATCTCGCTGCCTCCACGGTCCCAGCTAATCAACACGACGACGAAAAGACCGCAATCATCGTCGGTGTCATCGTAGCTGGGCTGGTGACCATTTGGCTATTTCGTTAGCCAGTCGCGAGTCACCACATAAAGCAGCCCCGCAGCCGCAACAACCAAGGACCACATATTCTCTGCAAGCCATCCAGCAGTTTTCGACATAAGGTTAAGAAGCCAGGAAACAATGCTCCCAATTATGCCGGGCAGCGACGCCGCGGCTTTCCCGGCAAGCTTTGCGAGGATTCGGCCGAGGGCGTGTAGGTGTTTCTTGATCCACTCTTTTACAGTCCCGCTCGTCGGAACGACTGGCTTGGAAGGAGTCGGTGTTGGGGCCGGGGTGCCCCCGCCCGTCAAAGCAAGCACTAAGGTGGACACGATGAAGCCCAGCGCAGTGAGGATGCTAACAATGGTTATCCCCTGCTCTCTGAACAATGTGCGAAGTCGCTCAGCCAGGGTAGTATCTTCGTTGAGGACGCGGTTTATCGTCTCACGGATTCGGTTAATCTGTGAGCGAAGAGCCTCCCGACTGGCAGTTGCAGCCTCAAGGCGGGCGGCCGGCTCATCCTTTAGTTCTCGAACACGCTCCGCGACGCGTCTTCGAGAGTCTGCGTCATCTGCGTCAGTTCCATTGAGTTTTCCTTCCTCGAGAGCAATGCGGTCATCCAATGCTGACAGCTTGGCCAGGTTGTTGGTGAGCTCACCCCGAATGGTCTGGAGGGCCTTGTCAAGCCCACGCAGCTCTCGGAGATTTAAAGTGGGGTCGCTCATGGTGCCGAGGACTTCATCGATTTCCGCGTCCGTGAAGGCCGTTTCCATTTTCTGAACAGCGTCTGTGGCTACCTTGGCTCTTCCGTCGAGGTCCTGGAGTTCAACGCTTTCGATCGCCGCTGCAGCCCCACCAAGCTCTTCGCTCGCTGTCTGTAGAGCTACCACAGCCTGAGGGGGCAGCATTGTCGATGACTGTCTGCGCCAGTCTGTAAACCCTAGTTCATCCCGAATCGCGTTGCTACCGCCACGCACCCCAGCTACCGTGGACAGGGAGAGAGGTCGGCCTGTACGAAGGTTAATTAAGTCCAAGTTGGGGTAAGCCACAAGGCGCAGCTTCCCGTCAATCGTGACTTCAAACCTCGAGTAATCCCTACCTAGGTTAGGAGTAAGCCCCCTCTCTGCCTGGTAGTTGTAGTAGTCATCGACAGCTGTCTGGACTAACTCTCGATGAAGAGAGACAGGGCGCTCACCTTCCTGCGCTTGCGCGTCCGAAGGACCCACTCTGTCTGTTGACAAATCGACATCGTCCGTTTCCTCATCCCTCCTCGTTTCTGTCTCGTCGAGACGGCCGGTATCAACATCATAGTCTGCCATATTGAACAATCACAGCTTATCACTTCAATAAGATGGCTTCTTCACAATACGGTCGCAAGCTTAATCCCTACCGCAGACTTCGTGAGCCACTTGGGATCAAGGGGGTTCGCCAGGCAGTTGTCTCGTCGAGACGGCCGGTATCAACATCATAGTCTGCCATATTGAACTATCACAGCTTATCACTTCAATAAGATGGCTTCTTCACAATACGGTCGCAAGCTTAATCCCTACCGCAGACTTCGTGAGCCACTTGGGATCAAGGGGATTCGCCAGGCAGTTGTGATCACAAACAACCCCAGCACTATCGATCAGAACCAACAGCTACTGGTGCGCTTTCCCAATCTCCGAGCGAACGATGTTATCGTTCCGGGGACCGCCCGCCTCGCCTTCAACATCGAACTGAAATCATCCGACGTGAATCGTACCGTGGTTCAGAATTTGGGCCGCGCAATCATAAAGAAGACAACAATCAAAATCAGCGGCAATGAGGTTATGAGCATTGACGACTCCGACGTATACTACTGCTATCGCGACCTGTGGAAAACAGCCAAAGAGCGCAATAATGCGGCCTACCAGGGTATAGATACTGGCAGAACCCAGAACACGACAAAGCTTCGGGTTGGTGCCGCGAATGCTGAAAACAAGAAAACAGATAAAGCCATAGCACGGGCATACGGCAACCGCTTCTTTGTCCCGCTTGACTTCGAGTTGCTGGACAGCCACATGCCTTTCTACCAAAGTGCGCTTGGTGATCGTCTGGAGTACGAACTGACATTCAACGATTACAGTCGCGTGATCGTCGCAGAGGATGATGAAGCTGCCAGTTACAATATTGAAAACGTCTGCCTAGAGTTCGAAATGGTCACGCAGAACGATCTCGCTAGATTGATCCGAACCCAGTATGCAGGACGCCTAGCCATCCTCTACGACAGGGTGCTCCGCCACCGCAAACTGACACGTAACAAGTCTGACACTCTCTGGAACATCAACCTGAACGTGCCCGCTCGCAGCATGAAGGGCATTCTTATGCTGTTCGAACAACCTGTCCCCTGGAATCGCGACACTGAGGACTTCTATAATCCGCTCATCACGAAGGTAGAGGTGCGCATCGAGGGGGTGCCGAATCAGCTGTACAGTCAAGGACTGAGAGCGCACCAGCTGTGGGATGAGACCAAGAAAGAGTTCGCAGCCGGTGGTAAACGTCAATCCGAGGTGGCAATGGCCGCAAAAGACCTGGATCTGGCAGACGTCTCCCTGGGGGAGTTCCTGACCACAAAATATGCACTATGGCTGGATCTGCGAGCCACGGACGATGACGGACTACATGGGAGCGGCCGAAGATTGGTGAATGCCAGCGAGGGCATCACCATCCAGATCACAAAAGAAGCAGACAGCCCCGGCACATTGAACGTTTATCTGTACATCGCCATGGATGCACAAATGAATATCGAGGATGGCCGACTCAAAGAAGTGCTCAATTAATGGCGCAGCCCCGCTGCTTCCCAAAGACCCCCACTCCGCTATTATATGTGGCCAGACAGGGTGTGGTAAGACTGTTTTCGCCCTTGACCTGCTCGAAGGCCACTTCCGTGGTGTCTTTGAGCACATCGTCATCCTTTGTCCCACGATTCGCTACAACAGCACCTACCTATGCCGACATTGGGTCTGGGCTGACCCAGAGATCT
>JAVTVY010035443.1:0-13916 GCA_036873755.1 Hanleya hanleyi | reverse complement strand
GGCACACGAGAGCTGTCAGCTGAGCTAACGGCCTCAATTGCCTGTAAGCTCAGGGGCTAGCTCTCGTGTGTAGGCAGTTTTTGGTGAGAGAAAAATTCGCCTCGCGAGGCCAAATCCTCAGCGTGTGCGGTGAACGCAAGCCAACAGCTCAGCAGTTTTATTTGACCAGTCAATAGAAACGTATCTCGAATTCACGTGATTTTTACGACCGTCCAAAATGGCTGAAGAAAGGTGTTCTGCGGGAACCGGTGATCCTTTTGCTCACCGTGTGCGCTGAAACCACACGCGAGCTAGCCCCTGGGCTGACAGGCAATTGAGGCTATTAGCTCAGCTGATAGCTCTCGTGTGCGCCGGGCTTTATTTTGTTTTCTCAGCTTGTACGTACCTGTATTGAGCATTGATGGCAGACCTGTAATACCCAGATCCTGTGACTCCAGGCATTGTAATTACTCTTGTATCGCTCAGCAGCGTGACTACACACCTCAAATTCTCTGTACATAATGTCCTCATAGTCAATTTGCTCAAATCTCAAATGGTTGTTCTGGGCTTGTCTCTGATTAGCTACAATGTTCAGGTTAATTGCCTCTATGCCGATTTCTCCATTCTGCCTTCCAGCGTCTCCACTACCGCAGCTCCTCCCATTGGTCGCGTGATGAAGCATTAATTTCCCGAGAAGCCATTTCCTGAAATGTGAAGACAGAAGTGTTTAAATGGACAAAATGGACAATTACATGTATATAACTCTACAAACTAGGAGCTTATCCATGTAAATGTAATTTAATGTGCAAGCTGCTTTTGATCCTCTTGCTGGGCCTTTTTCAAGTGAAAATAAAATAATTTGAAATTTATAATTTACAAATGTCGAAAATATATTGATAACTTGTTGCTGTTACAGTCCCTATGACTGCATAATTTTTCTTTCGAATGTAACATGGCAACTCGGATAACTCGAGACAAAGCATCAATGAATGGCGTCATGACATCTTACTCTATACATGTAACAAAGGGAAAGGAAACACAACAAAGAAATTCTATTGGGGGGGGGGGGGGATTTGGCTTAATGTCACACTCAAGTTTGTTTCACTCATATGGTGACAGTCAGTTTGGTTGGCGGAAGCCGGAGAACCCGGAGAGAACCACCGCCCTTCGGCAAGTAACTGACAAACTTTCACACATGGACCAGCTGGGCTCGAACTCGTGCCGGTTCAGCGGTGTGAGGCTAGCGGTCACCAGCGAAGCGCCTTAGACCACTCGGCCACCGAGGGCCCCGAAATTCTATTGGACTTTGAATTTATCAATATATTTGACAAAGAAGATGGTACGATAAGGTAGGATTTTTGTCTGTACGTGGTGCGGTTTTAATCGAAAAAATAAATGTCCTAAAAACAGATGTCACACTCCAGGTTATTTCACTCATGGTGACAGCCAGTTTGGTTGGAGGAGGAAGTCGCATATCTTGTTTGTATCGTAGATCATCTGAAATATGTAGCTCGACACCGGAAATATTGTTGTTCTAATGATTTTTTACCACTCGGCCGTTGTGGCCTTGGTGTTGTTGAGTTAAGCAACGTTAAGCTCGGTCAATACTTGGATGAGTGACCAGGTGCTCAGCTGTACTGGCTGGGCTGATCAGTGTTCAGGGTAATAAGAACTGTGAGCACTCTCGAGTTCTGGCACATGATGTAGGCATCGTCGTGATATGACTGAAACAAGGTTGAAAACGATGTTAAACCCCACTACTCACACTCCATCCATCCGTTACCAGAATACACAAAGAGAACCACCGCCCATCGGCAGGTAACTGGTAAACTTTTACACATGCACCAGTGGGGCTCGAATCCATGCCGGTTCAGCGGTGTGAGGCTAGCGGTCACCAGCAAAGCGCCTTAGACCCCTCGGCCACCGAGGGCCACCACCATATTACAGGGTAGATATATGGACAGATCTTTGATATAAACCTTGGTGTAAATGGAGATGATGATCCTGTGCACCCATTGTGACTACAAATGGATTAGTCCAAATGCAACCACGATGTCATAATACTATTGTATATTCGTGAGATGCTCGCACTGGACACCAAATTCAATTGAGGTAAGTAAAATCCTATAGCGCCATATGAATAATTGGGGAGCATTGATAGGATATTAATTTATTAAGATTGTTAAACCTACAACAATCTTACAAGGTGAATCTCTGTAGAGAAATGGCATAAATATGCCGAGACTAGCAAAGGTATCGAATACAGTCTGGCACAGTCCAGTACAACATCCAGACATCGTCACACGACATAAAAATCTATAAGCAAACAAACCTATGACAAAACGTTTCTGGACTTTTGGGATGCTTAGTGAAGATGAGAGCCCCGAGTTTCAAGTCGTCTATCAAGCAGAGTTCTCCTGTTAACACCAACTCCTTCCTGAGAATGATACAAGCAAAATACAGTGAAACCCGTGGGCTATTTTTAACAGTTTTATCCTCAGTAATTTTAAGTATTGTCCAATCATTTGGCATCACTGTGGAAAATCCAGCACCAAAAAGATGGGGAAAAGTCCAATAAAGAGCCCTGCGTTTTGTTTACCACGATTTTCACTCAACATATGATGATCTTCAAAAAGCTGAAATACCTACCATACTCGAGTTGGGAAGGCTCAGATCAATTGCCACACAAGTGTACAAAATTTTAAATGAACTTTCACCAGAATACCTGGTAAATCTTTTATGCGCGAGTCAGGCACGGCAGGCCACTTATTAAGGTCAGGCCTGTACAGCCTCCATTGCCTCCACTCTTTTATGTATGTAGCACCAAAGGTGTGAAACCGTCTACCCGCTGATAATAGGAAATGTTAAAGTTTGGGCAGTTCAAAATGTTGCTAAAAACTTGGATTGGCCCGGACGACAAATGCAACAGATGATTTGTTTTTACTGAATTCAAATTCCAGTAAACGATAATATGAACTGGATGTTTACCACAAGTTTTTACTGTTATCTTGTGTATACAGTTTTATTATTATTATCATTTTATTTATACAAAACTTCATATAAGCTTATGTTGGACAGACTAGCTCTCTCTGATGCTAATGTTCTTTGAAAAATCCTCCAACAATAAACAAGTACCAGTATTGTATTGAATTGACACAAGACATGCTGTTCAGGACCCAATATTGGCCTGTGTCATACTTCTAGTTAGATAGACTGCTGGTCCGGGTAAATATACACTGCATATAAAGGTATTGACAGTAAGTAGTCCTACCGTATATTCCAGGCTGTGCTACACTCTGGGTTGATGAGGATTACAGCTCTGGACAGAGTGATCAAGTCTTCAGATACTGTAAACAGAACCAACATTAAATCCATCAAAACAAAAACTGTAAAAAACAAATACTCTACTGGACAGAACAAGGCCTTTCTTCGAGACAGTAGGACACCACTGAACCATATTGCAAAATTAGTGATTTCACCAAGGTCTTATTGTGGTCTTAATGCCTTGAAATATAATGGAGAACACATGTCATCCAATACCAAAATCTTAACTGCTACTCTTTGAAAATTAGGCTCTACAGAGAGCCTAATTAGTTTGGCACTTTAATCTACCTCCTGTGCCAGACAGGATTCATCTGGCATATCTGGAACCGCCTTAATAATATTATCGAACTCGATTAGCATTGCAGCCTTCAAGACCAGATATATTAATCAGGCTGTGTTCAAGACCCAAATGTTTGATACTCACACAAATTTTTGGTGCTGGGATCTTTTCTTCGCCAGGCCAGGAGAGTATTATACGAGTATTCATAGAGTATTTTCACACTCCAAAGCTCCAGGCCGACCTTGTGTTCTATTAAAACTAACGGACTTTTGTTTTTCTTGGGTTCAGTCACAGGTAAAACGTCATATTCATCACTGAAATGAATAAAATATGCAACTTCAATTAAGTCCGCGAAAGTGTGGAATTCGGGAATGTTGTTGATTTCAGGAACATTGGCTAATTTAATTGTTCACAAATTTTGAAACTTGGATTTCACCAAAATTCACCCATGTTGTGGAAATCAGAATGGGAATGTTTCCATTTCTGAATTCGGCAACTGCCCCCTTAGTTGACAACAAAGTGAATTTTTTTTAACATTTAAATTTCAAATGTGCACTTTTGAAAGCAAGTAAGAGTATAACTTACAACAGAAATATGTTCAAGTCCAACTTCAACGCTATAACTGCGGCCCACTATTAAACTGCCCCATCGGCCATCGGTCAGTTGTTAACCTATATGCCAACTGAAGTATATATCGGTGTTCAACAGGCTCAAACAGGGTACTCTATGATCCGGAAATGCGAATGTCATTCCACTAGTCCGCAATATCATTATCGAGTTAGGCCCCATAAAAAAAATGCCTTGTTTCCCATCATACCGCCCGCCCCGATTTTTCCACCCGCCCCGATTTATTTTTTATTTTTTTCTCACCTGCCTTGTTGGTGTTCTTTCGGTATGAAAATGAGACTGAACTGACTGGTTTGCACCAGCGACTATTTTATACGCGAGAGTCTTTACCTTGTGTGATTACCGGGGCCTTGCCAGCAACTTTATGTTTCTCATGTGTGCCATTGGATGTCATGGTTATTGGATACTGTCCTGGATCAAGACTTCTTACTTGACTGTTTTGTGTGTGGAGATACTGAAGATGTTTATCTAATGGTTCTTTCCAAGACTGTGATAATAATTCTGTTATTTTTTGTTCTGTAATTGGACCTCGTTGAAGGTCTTTCAATGACAAGTATCTTTGCTGTAATCAAGGCAACATGACCCGTGATATTGTCGCGCTGTTTGCAATTTTATGATTGTAATCTCATTTTCGTTCTGTTTGTGTATAAATTCTAGTCGTATATAAATGTATACATGTAGTTGTAATACATGAACATCTGCAGCATTGTCATGGTACAAATGTATAGTTGATATTTATTTTCCGTGGAAGAACTTACATTTTTCTATTCCTCAGTGGTAAGCTTATATCAATAGTTTCAAATGGACTTTGTGGTATGACTGCGCAAGGTCATATTCATGATCGTCAATTCATGATCGTCATGTTCTCCATTTCACGAGAATAGCTCATTTTAATATTGTTTCCTGCTGGAATAAAACACCCACAAGTTTGTCTTTCAAATCACAATGATTCAGATTTTATCAATACCATCTTTCGAGTTCTGTCTACCTGCATATAGGAATGGAGAGGTTGCGACTACGAAATCAGAATGAGATGACTTCACATATAGCAGTATGCAGGAGGTGAGAATGGAAATACAAACGCCATGGGATTTCTGCCGATTAATACAATGTATTTATTCAATCTCTAGCAAGATCATGTGCAAAATGAAACATAAAAATGAATTGTATATTATATATACCATTTTAGGACCAAATTAGACTATCGCTATTCTTGAATGAACTGAACCATTCCTATGCCCTTCCGAAAATAAAAAATAAAAAAGGACTGCCCGTCCAACTTTTTGAAAAGTCAGTGATGGGAAACAAGGCATTTTTTTATGGAGCCTTAGTCTGGAGTGAGGGATAACTGACCCACTTGCTGAGCCGTGTATTACCTACCCAGAACTCATCCCTCTGGACATTTTGAAACTCCTAATATAATTTGATGGAGTGCTTTTCAATATTATGAGAAAAAGTTCTTGCAGACGTATTTTTTATGAAAATATCTACTTCGTGTTTAGAATTAAGGCTCAGGACGAAATATTGAGCAGAGGATATCTGAAAGCCAGGGGAGTGGTTGCAATATAATGCAAATATAATGTGTGACGGTTTACGCAAGCTAAAAATCACTCTGGTGAAATGAATTTATGCGAGTGTTTGTGCGCAGGTGAGCTATCACTCGAGATCGCTAAAAACGAAGCCCTGGGACCAGACGGCGGTATGGTACATTGAACATCAAAGCGACGCAGCTCGGCTGGATGGCTATTCAAAACACAAAAGCTCAGCGGACGTGAGCGCTGACCAGTCTGTCGTGGATTATAGAACAGTGTCTCCTTCTATTCCTTGTTCAACTAGGAGACAACAACAACAACATGTACAAACGCTTAACATATCTTTTCTCAACGTTCTTGACATTGACACATACACATTACACCTTCATGGAATATTGCATGTCCCACGATAAATATGTCTTACATAAAAGGGTCTCTTCTAAAGGCAGAATTCAAATCGGATAAAATTCTTGATCCTCTGTCATCGGCGGCCATACTGTTTGTTGGTATCACGTGATGTAACGAGACTTTGAAGAGAAAGCGCTTTATCTTACTTCCATGAGTGGAATTCTGCCTATAAAAAGCGTCAGAAGAACAATCTATTATTTTTTATTCTTTCGAGCTGACGTCAAGGAAGAGAAAAGTCAAAATATTCATTTCATTTGGCAAAACAAAAACGAGCACCTTGCGAGACTAAAACGAGATTTGAAATCCAAGATGGAAGGAAGGAACAGCATGGTGAAATCAAATGACTGAAATGGAAATGAATTTTCGGATGATTTTGGCAAAGACTTTTGAATAAGCACTGGCTTTGGATGAGATGACGTGTCTCAAAATGAAATGATAGACCTTAGATTTCGAAGATTTCAGTCTCAACCCACCAAGTGCAACGCAATTTTGATAAAAAACATTGCCGATCCTGCAAAATCAACAACAACAACAGTTCAACAACAACAACAACAGCAACGACTGTTTGAGTCTTCATCCTCAAAGTCGGAACAACAACAGATTCATTGTCCACATGACTGCCAACAGAACATGTCAGCAAGGGAAACATGATTTGCATATTTTCTTATTCAGAATAAAATCAAAGGACTAAATAAATACGATAAACTATACAGTACAAAATGAATTTGGACCAGTTTCTTGCCAATATGAGACAGGCTTCATCAAGCTATGCACCGCATGATGATACGTCGCTGCAACCATCTGAAAAAATAGTTCCTCCATCCCATAACCCCAGACCATACCCAGATGCCACTGATCATAGACCAAGATATCCATCACCTGCCTCAGTTTCTCAGCATAGTTATCCTGGTACTGTGTCGCAACCACCAACAGGCTTCACCTTCCCGGGTCCTCGGCATTCTGCACCAAGGCCTCCTTCCTACCCGATGGCACCTCCAAATGGGTCTATTCGTTACCAAGGACCTCCAACACAACTTGCAAATCCGGCTGCTCCGAGATTTGGAGGACAAAATATCGCAGGCAATAGTGATTCTACACGAGGACCGTGGGATACGAATAACCACAGGATAAGACCACAGAATGTAAGCAGTATCGGTAATCCGAGACTAGAGCCACAAGTTGCAGCTTCCAATAGTCCTAGACCAGGGCCACCTAATCAATACAATAGACCTATGTTAGGCCCAAGATCTCATGTTACTGGCATGACTGGTCCCCAGCAACAACACCGACCTACAGGTCCTGCTGACTTCCTTCAACCATCCTGGGCAGGTACTGCCAGCTTTGGCCAAAGTCAGCATGTGAACCGCCCAATATTAGATGTACGAGCACCGCCGCCTAGGTTTGATAGTCCTGCTGGACAACATGTGCATAATTTGGCTGACACTCCTCGTCCGAACCCAGCTGTTTGGACACGCGGCGGACAGCAAGATTCCTCTGTAAATGCTGTTAGCCCGTCACCATATCCTGGTTCTGTATCCAATATGGGGATCGGAAACAGTAATATACTGATGCCTCCAATGATGAGGCCGCCATTTGCACCACAACCTTTCCATGGTGGTCAAATATCATCTAAACAGACATCGGAGCCTATTTTGCCCTGGCGCCCCCCTTCGGGTCCAATATATCCCCCAGGAAGCAGCCAGCAACCACAGCAAACTGTTCCAACATTACAGCAACAACAGCAACCTATCATTGCCGTGGATGAGGCGAAGAAGAAGGAACGAGAAGCTGACCAGCAGTGGGTGAACAAGTGGCTGGAAAAACTTGATAAGAAGAAAACTCCACAACCCAAGAAAAATATTGTTACAGTATGATATAATTTTAAAATTCATAGGATTTCAATTAACAATTATTTCTGATACCTATATCCTTTTTTTGTCAAAATGAACCCAATGCATATAGATCGAAGATCTCAAAATTGTGTACAGTATGAAATCATGATTTAATTTATTATCCACCATACAGTACCTAATTATGAAATATCATTTCATTTTGGACACAAATTTCACAGAAATGTATTGTAAAATTTTAAAGGAGAAGTCTCCTCAACATCATATTACTTCAGAAATTTGCTCTGTATATATGCTTCGTGAAATAAGGTGTTCCACGGTAATAATCCATTTGCTGTGTATTATTTGGGATGTATTTACTTTGCCAAGAGTGACTGTAGGGAGCTGCCATGTCTGTACGCAGAAGCTAGGCTTTATGAGCTTTGACGTTTTTCTTGTTCCATGCGATGCAACAGAGGCGACGTCACAAAAGTGACATGTTCTTCACCACAACCCTAACATTGCTTCCACTCAACTTGCGCGTCATTATCCCTCAACTCTGATGTAATTGTATCTCAACTCTGACATATCTAATGGTGGGGCCCTACAGTTCATTAGCACAAAATAAAAATACTCTATCTTCGACATACATGTAAAATGGATTATACCCGAAAAACACATCAATTTACAAAGAGATCATAAAGGAGGAGATGTAGAGAGAAAAACATGTTCAGGCAAGTTCTCCTGTAATGTGTTAATCAGTTGCATTAATCATGATTGTACACGATGTTAATGTATGATAGTGACTTGTCATGATAATTTTCTCTTTCAGATTTCCAACTACAGGTGTTGTTTGAAAGAAGCACTGAAGTTGAGGTTAGAATTAGACTCCTGTCTGTCTCTGCTGGATGGTGCTAAGGAATCTACCCCTGCCGATTGGCAAGAACTGTATCAACGAAGCTCAGGAATTAAGGTGGATTTAAATCTAGTTAAAGGCCCAATTTATGGCCCAAACCTACACCTGCTTTGATCTATGCCATAATCTCCGCCAGGAGAATACAATACAAATGTTAAAACGGAAGTTTAAAACAAAAGTTATCTCCCCTGGGGAGTTATCCCCCAGAGGAGTAGTCTCCCCTTAGGGGAGCTCTCTCAGCTCAGCCAGGATATATAAGCCAGCTCCCAGTATACTCTTCCTTTTTTCTCGTTTGTACCTCCAGTGGTGCACGTCAGGGAGTTTGCAATACAGTCCTAGTTGTTGTTGTTACAAAGACTAGTTGTTGTTGTTCAAAGTGTTGTTATAGAAACCTTTTCTTTCTTGAATAATGTCTGAGTATTCTGTTCCAATTCCCCCCAATTCCTCCCGTGCGTGTGGGCGATTTTCGACACGCTTTGACGCCCACACACGCTGTTTCGCTTGTAAGGAAATTTTACTATTGAAATGACACGGGTGCTGAATGTGTGTCTTGGGTTAAAGTTACTTGGAAAAATTATGCAGGCCTGTAGATTCTATTTACTACAGGCTTCAGAGAACCCGATCTATCGGAAGTCGATAGACGTATTTTGGAAATTGTCATTGGTTGGGGACATCAAAGTTAATCAAGATCTGAGTGGTCCCGTTTTAGGTTTGTCCCATAAATCAAAACCAACTCCTTCTTCTGGGGGAGATTTACCACCTAGCGGTACGGTTGTACGACATGATAACCAGGTGTACTGGATAGCTTAGCTTCCACGGTATTGCTTTGTCGAGAGGCCTTGGGAAACCGGTTTCTTTGTTCAAGCAAACAAAGGCCAGGTCACAGCTGCCGCGACGTTCTATTGTCTCCGTACGGACAAGAGATTTCGACCTCACCGCATGTTAGCTTTCCGACTCCTTTGTCTATTGACTTTCGCCGGCGGATTCTCACAATAGGAATTTACATCGTCGTTTATCTCCTTTACGATTTAAATCTGTGGTTTATCTAAAAGAAAACAGCCTTTCATCCTATGGAAGGGCGTTTCTCCTCGGCTTTGAATGTTCGCATTACGGAGTTACAACCTCCATTTTCGGTATATTGACACGTCCCGTGTTTCGGGTCGTCGCGCTTGTTTTTTACAGCTGCTTGGCCGAATGCTTACAGTGTCGGACTGAGGATTAAAAGTTTTGTCTTCACGGAATAAAAGTGCTTCAACGTATTATGACTTCTGAGAATTACAGGTTCTGCAGAGAAAAAGTTTGCAGTCCGTCATTTTTTCTTGTGTTGTTGTTCTTGTGTTTCCGACTTTTTTCAGTTGTGGGAGTTTTCTTCTGTGCATGCAGTTCGTTTGCTCCTACCAGAATTTAGTCTCTTAGTTTATCAAGTGTTATAATTTCTGTTTATTTGATATCATCGTGATCACGAGGAAACTTGCAGAGTTTTTTCTCTGTCTTTGAGTTTACGTGTTGTTGTTGCGTTTGTCTTCGTCATTACAAGCCAAAAGCTATACACTAGGGCTCTTTGTTAAATATTAATGAGCTATCTTATTACTCTCTTTGTGTAATCAAGGGTGTGTTGAACAACAAAAGAGATCACGAGATGTTTATTAAGAAATTGTGCTATTCTTTGAAACACATTTTTCTGTTGGTAAATATTGCATTGTGATGTATTCATTTTCACAACCAAATTTTCCCATCGCTATTTTGAATTAGGTGTACAATTCAAATTGGGTTGAGCTGTAATTTTATTTCTTTGTTCTGAGAATTTATTATTATTAGCTTGAGGTTTATTCTCCGAGAAATCTTAGAATTGCTCTCGTTCGACAGCACGTGGGGTATTTATTGAAAAAGTCATTACCTTGTCAGTGGTCGGGCGGGATCAGGCCTGAGGTTTCTCAATCATCGGCCTGGGACAGCATAAGTCTATTCCATCAGGCGGTCTTCTTGTTCTTTGTAAGTTCCGTGTATGTTTACCGGTTACAACCTGGTAAGAAGATCCACAGACTGCCTTGGCAATGTTTTTTCTCCTCGATAGCCTTCTCCAAAACATCTTTTGGTCTACTGCATTTATTTCATCTTTATCTTTTTTAGGTAAAGACAACCGGGCGCGCTGACCGACTGCGCCACGGAGACTAAGCTGAACTTGTCTTTTTAAAAAACCGGATGATAATTTATTCTATTCCATTTGAGTTTTGATGTCCAGTTTGGACCTCTAATAAGGGGGCGAGTCTAGATTGAACATTGTTTTGGTTGGTCAAGTTAATTTGTGAGATTTGTGACCTTATAGTTCATCTACCGGCGAGAGACATCAAAAAAAGTTTTTGGGAAAATCACTGCGCCGTTTCTCAAGCAACGCCATTCGCGTTTCGCATTACGTCGTTGCTGTTACACCTCATCGACGTTCCATTACGTCGTCACGTGGCCTCTTACTCCGGCATCGACACCTTCCATCTAGTAGTACGCCGTAACGCTGTTCACCACGTCGTTCTTTTATACCTCCTTATCAGGGTCGTCAAGTTCGACAGTTCCGGTCGCCATTTCTGGATCTTTTTCTTCATTGTATAGAGACTTTGGCATTTGTTCGCTTGCACGTCTCTCGATGTCGGTGTTTTTCTAATAAGACGATTCGGCGTTGCGTCTTCTTTATCGCTGGGTTGACCCCCATCGCTTTGCGAGATGCGTATCTTTTTATACCAATTCATCCTCGTTTTTCGGCGTTTCTCCTACGATTCACCATCGTCGGTCGTCGATTTCGTGTGACAAGTCTTCCGTTCGGAGTCAACATCGCCCTTGTATTACCTTTATAGCTTGGCTTTGTGTTCTCCGTCTTGGAGCGTTCACATCGAGGTTTACTTGTGGGGTGCCCCTAGTGGTTCGGTCACGGGAGGTTCATTTTTCGTCTCGGATATGGTTACAGAGTGTGACACTTTGTAGCTGATACCGTCAAGATTATGGTCAGATATAGGCCAGTTTTTGTTGCACTTCCCGTGGTCGTATTATGGGGGTATTACTGTGGGTTCGTCGTTACTTTGGGGACAGTTTTTCGTCTCTCTCCTTCAAGTGCTTCGTCCCGTATAGACCGTTGGACCAGTTTTAGACGTGGGCATTTTGGTTGTTTGGTCATCAACTTGTCATTCCTACGCAGGACCTTAATCATTATGGTCGCATTCTACTTCGGTCACTGCAGTGCCTTCGGTCTTATTACAGATGTTTTCCCTCAATCCATTAGTGCTGGTATTGACGTCTCTACTTCCACTTCTGTTTGGTGGCAGTCCCACCACATCGTCATGTGGGGTGTTCATTTTCCGGCTGATAGTCTAGGTTCGATGCCAGACTTCACATCCAAAAAAAAAAAAAAAAAAGACGATGTTTTTCATCCAATTGGTCTTCTACTTCGCTGCTATCAAGCGAAATGGGCCTATTTCGTCTTCTGGTGCCGAGAACGTGAAGCTAATCCCGACTCTGCCTCTGTTTCCTTAGTAGCTGACTTCCTTCTTCACCTCCACCGCGACAAGAAGTTTCGAATCAGCACCATTGTAGGATATCGTTCTGCTTTGGCTAGGGTTTTACGTCTTTCTGCCGGCATCGACATTAGTCTAAATGACAATATCTCTGCGCTCATTCGGGCTTTCGCGCTACAGTCTCGTCGTACTCGCCAGCTGTTACCGAAATGGGATATTGGTGTGGTTCTGTGTGCTCTGATTCATCCGCCATTTGAACCCTTACAGTCCGCGTCTCTTAAAGCTGTGGCCTACAAGTCAGTTTTTCTCGCGGCTTTTGCTTTGGCGGCTAGAGTGTCTGAACTTCATGCTCTTGAAAGATCTTCTATGACCTGGTCGGCGGATTGGTCGCGCGTATCGTTCCGACCTATTCCGGAGTTCATCGCCAAAAATGAGTGTTCGCTTAGGTCCGTGTGCGCAACGTCTGTACTCCATCCCTGCGTTATCAGACTTCGTTCATGGCCTCGAAGACGACCTTCTGTTATGCCCTGTTCGAGCCATACGTCACTATCTTACTCGTACCGATCCCGGTCGGGGCTCGCGTCGTCTGTTATTCTTGTCCCTTCGTCCTTCGGCGGTACGTGACATTACTAAGAATACCATCGCTTCGTGGTTAAGAAAACCATTAAGTGGTCTTATCAATTGGCCATTGACGCTCCCCCGCTTCTATCGACTGCTGCTTCTCATGAAATCCACGCCATCGCTTCGTCATGGCCCTTATGGAAGAACTTGTCCCTCCATGACATTGTCCAGTCTTGTGCCTGGACAGCAAATTCCACGTTTACCAATTTCTATCTGAGAGATATGTCAGTCCAATCAGATAGTGTGACCATGCTTGGGCCACTAGTGGCTGCCCAGCACGTGGTCAGGTAACTGTCAAAAAAAGGGGGGGGGCAAAATTGTCATCATCGCAGCAAGTCTCCGGCTTGCTGTATCATCTCATCTCATCTCTCAGTCATATCGTTAGTCCACACACTACATGATCACCAGAAAGAAGTAATAGCTCAACTTGCCAGTCAGCGACTCTCAAGTCATCAATCAAGAAACCTGACACAACGGTGAGTTTAATCTTTGACCTTACTGCAGATTTGCTTGTGTCATTTCAGGTTAAGCTATGTTCTTCTAGATCATCTCAGCTGAGTCTCCTGGCGGTCAACTCACAGTTTCAACGTACAAGAACTGACACTTTGTGAGTATTAATAATGTTTATTTTCAGGTCACCAGTGTCAGCAACAGTAAAGTACAGACAGTTGACAAAGACACAGAGTAGACTCAGAGATTCCGCTGTCAACTCTCAACAGTCCAATCTGCATCAAGGATTAAAGTACACAGAGTTGGATATACGGCGGAATGTGGACTGACAGGGGTATCAGTTAGTCGCCTTGATTGACGATGTAGGTTTCTTCCCATCTCATTCTTGCTTAACCTCCGAACTCTGACACTCGGGTTCCTTGGTTACTATGGTGGTAAGTCTGCGCACCC
>JAVTVY010035442.1:0-14972 GCA_036873755.1 Hanleya hanleyi | reverse complement strand
CAAATTTGAGAAAGATCCATTCAGTAGTTCCTGAGAAATCGCGATAACAAGGTTTCATGGGGAAATCCAAGATGGCTGCCTGGTGGCCATATTGGATTTTCGAATCGGACCAGAGAAGGTATCTTGCACAACTAGATCCCAAGGGGAACCGAATTTGAGAAAGATCCATGCAATACTTCCTGAGAAATGACAATAACAAAGTTCCATGGGGAAATCCAAGATGGCTGCCTGGTGGCCATATTGGATTTTCGAATCGGACCAAAAAAGGTTTCTTGCACAACTAGATCCCAAGGGGAACCTGTGTACCAAATTTGAGAAAGATCCATGCAGTAGTTTCTGAGAAATCGCGATAACAAGGTTTCATGGGGAAATCCAAGATGGCTGCCTGGTGGCCATATTGGATTTTCGAATCGGACCCAAAAAGGTTTCTTGCACAACTAGACCCCAAGGGGAACCTGTGTACCAAATTTGAGAAAGATCCATGAAGTATTTCCTGAGAAATCGCGATAACAAGATTTCATGGGGAAATCCAAGATGGCTGCCCTGTGGCCATATTGGATTTTCGAATCGGACCAGAAAAGGTATCTCGCACAACTAGACCCCAAGGGGAACCTGTGTACCAAATTTGAGAAAGATCCATGCAGTAGTTCCTGAGAAATCGCGATAACAAGGTTTCATGGGAAATCCAAGATGGCTGCCTGGTGGCCATATTGGATTTTCGAATCGGACCAGAAAAGGTATCTTGCACAACTGGACCACAAGGGGAACCTGTGTACCAAATCTGACAAAGATCCATGCAGTATTTGCTGAGAAACCACAATAAAGTTTCATGGTGAAATCTAATATGGCCGCCTGGTGGCCATATTCGATTTTCGATTCGGACCGAAAAAGGTGTCTTGCACAACTAGACCCTAAGGGGAACCTGTGTATCAAATTTGAGAAAGATCCATGAAGTACTTCCTGAGAAATGACAATAACAAAGTTTCATGGGGAAATCCAAGATGGCTGCCTGGTGGCCATATTGGATTTTCGAATCGGACAAGAAAAGGCATCTTGCACAACTAGACCCCAAGGGGAACCTGTATACCAAATTTGAGAAAGATCCATGCAGTAGTTCCTGAGAAATCGCGATAACAAGGTTTCATGGGGAAATCCAAGATGGCTGCCTTGTGGCCATATTGGATTTTCGATTCGGAACAGAAAAGGTATCTTGGACAACTAGACCCCAAGGGGAACCTGTGTATCAAATTTGAGAAAGATCCATGAAGTAGTTGCTTAGAAATCGCGATAGCAATGTTTCATGGGGAAATCCAAGATGGCTGCCTGGTGGCCATACTGGATTTTCGAATCGGACCAGAAAAGCTATCTTGCACAACAAGACCCCAAGGGGAACCTGTGTACCAAATTTGAGAAAGATCCATGCAGTACTTTCTGCGAAATCGCGATAACAAGGTTTCATGGGGAAATCCAAGATGGCTGCCTGGTGGCCATATTGGATTTTTGAAACGGACCAGTAAAGGTATCTCGAACAACTAGACCCCAAGGGGAACCTGTGTACCAAATTTGAGAAAGATCCACGGAATAGTTCCTGAGAAATCGCGATAACAAGGTTTCATGGGGAAATCCAAGATGGCTGCCTGCTGGCCATATTGGATTTTCGAATCGGACCAGAAAAGGTATCTTGCACAACTAGACCCCAAGAGGAACCCGTGTACCAAATTTGAGAAAGATCCATGCAGTAGTTCCTGAGAAATCGCCATGACACAAATTGTTTACGGACGGACGACGGACGGACGGACGATCTGGTGATGGTGGGCTAAAAACCGTACTAATCTCCGGTCGTTTGTCTTAAAAGTTGAATAATTAAAAAACTAATCCGAATTCACAAAAAGTGAGATAGATTTTACTAGATCACCGTATAAGTAACAAGCATACCAAATTTCAAAAGCGTAGCCTGGATACTTTTCGAGAAATAATCGTTTAAATCTAGGAGTTTGTACAAAAATGAAAGGCTAGAAATCGGGCAAAATGTGTCCAGCTATACATCTGATGAATTAATCCAAACTTTTTGCTTGAATTCTGTTGTCAGATACATTTTTAATCTGTCTAATGGGACCTCCCTTACCAAAAATTCTTGTAAGATCTTACAAGAAAGTGTCCTGTAAGATCTTGTAGGACAGTCTTGTAAGATTTTGGCACTTTTCTTGTAAGACTGTCCTACAGCATCTTACAAGATCCTACAAGACTGTCCTACAGGATCTTACAAGACTGTCCTACAGGATCTTACAAGACTGTCCTACAGGATCTTACAAGATCCTACAAGACTGTCCTACAGGATCTTACAGGATCGTCCTTCAGGATCTTACAAGATCCTACAAGACTGTCCTACAGGATCTTACAAGATCGTCCTTCAGGATCCTACAAGATCTTACAAGACTGTCATACAGGATCTTACAAGACTGTCCTGCATGATCTTACAAGATCCTACAAGACTGTCCTACAGGATCTTACAAGACCGTCCTTCAGGATCCTACAGGGTTGTCCTACAGGGCTGTCATTTGTGTCAATTAACGCAGATAGAATAATGCTGGATGGTTGTGCAGGATTGTCCAATATACTGCAGGCTTACGATGAAACGTTTCGTGTCGAATGAGATAGTCAACATAGCAAATTATATGCATTCATTTCATACATTTTATTGTATAAAACAGAAACGTATATTCAGAGGTTATCCTCATAATTTAAATGGGTAGAATGGTAAAAAATTGTTGTGACATTAGCGAAAAAGTATGATTAGAGAAATCTTAGAAATATTACACTACATTCAACTGGCGTATTGCTGATATTAGTGAATGTGACGATAACCAGGATGATTTGCATTGAAATATCACAGAAATGTGATGTTATTGTTATTGGTGTGCCCTCTGCAAAAACCGAACATGTGCCACTCACTGAATAAAGATTATTTGGGTCCAGTAGCACCACGGTCATTCAAGTCATTTGTTATTTATGTAAAATATACATTCTTGAATGCATGTTATGAGTATTATAAAGCAATATAAATTATGATACTTAAGCAGTATTCATGGATTTGAAGCAAAATATTTTGAAGCACTTGGGATCCAGAAGTATGGATCAAGACTAAATGAAAACGCAATCACAATTGGAAAAAATATTGAGAATGTACACTAATATGATTTTAACAATGTTCGTCATCCGGTTGTATTGGTCATGTAATATTGCCTGATGCTATTTCCTCTTTGGCGAAGAAGTAATTCAACAATAGACGCTGCATGATTTCCATGATCACATGTCTGCTCCGAGTCAATGAAATGTGCGCCTCGAACATGTCCGATTGGTTGCATCTGAAGAGAAAAAAATTGTTTAAAACGTTTTAATGAAATGAATGAATGAAATGTTCTCATTTTTCAAGATGTGGGTACAGATGTATATTTGAATTATGCAGCAATCCTTAGCCTTGGTCAAGAATAGTGCAATAAATAGACAATTAAAATATAGCCTGTTATCATGGTTATGGTGATAGGAAATCTAATCATAATGTATCCTGCTTTTCCTGGTCACATTTTCAAATCTTCTGGAAATATAAGCAGGAAACGATAAACATTTCAAAACAACAAGTGAGGATGTCAACTGATTTATTGAGAGCTAACATCCCCCCCCCCCACCAAACTTCCTAGCAAGTTAAATCCTACTGTTTGACATGAACTGGAAATACACAAGCAGTGGTGTGATACAACCTATATATCTCACCCTCTGGGGGATTTCCTCCAGGTGCATGGCCAATCTTCACATGAGGTCCCCAAGCCTGGGCTTTTCCAGCTGACAATGCAACAATGGCTGCCTTGATGAACCTGGGTAGATCTGAAAGGATTTTTCAGACAGATCGAGTTATGGATATTTCTTTGTGAATTCCAGGCTAAATGAGTCATTAATTTTGACTGCAAATATAAGGTGAAGTGCTGCAGTAGTTACTGAGAAGAGTATCAATTTAATCAGTTTAATATGGCAAGTATATGAAGAGAAACTTGTTGATTGTTAAAGCTCATAGAGGGTCCACATTACAACATTCTGAGTTTAACTAGAAATTAGAATTGTTTTGCTAATTAAGCTATAACATTATAATTATATTTATAACTTACTTACCATCATTACATGTAGCTTCACTCATCACCATCTGCAATACAGTTCTTTAAACCTCAATAGTTCCAGCTTAACATGAGCAAATCAACTTTCTTTTTGCACTCTGTCCTGCATGTTTTTCTGCTGTTGTTGTTCTCATATGACAGCATGGTGGCGCCACTAGTGGCCAATTAAAATATACCGGTACAGGGGAGATAACTCTCCTCAAATTGTTGAATTAATGCCAGCAAGTAAATTGCTAATGTAATAGACTACCATTAAAATAGAATAATATTATCTGTATATAATTGGTGATAATGAAGAGGGTAGAGTATTCATTGACATATTTTTCTTGAAAATCATGTTAGAACTGAAGTAGGCGTACTCTTCTAAAATTGTTTTCTTCATTATGTCCAATTTTATTATAAAATCTTTGGATTGGACTGATTATAAATTAATTATTTATCAAACTTATTAATTTTATTATAAAATCTAAATTCAACAAGATTTCTTACACAAATATGATACTATTTGGATAACACTATGTAGAGATTGATATTATTGATATCTTTATCTTATTCGAATGAAAACCCATGTCACTAATATGATCTCTGAAGTCTTACGTAAAGTTTGTGTATTTTTCAATTCAAGCTGTTGCTGTTGTTGTTGTTATTCATTGAAGAATTTGTCGCATTTTGTCGCTGTATCCACACACCAAAATAGTTATATTGATAACTTGTATCATCGTTTAGATAACATATTGAAAAACAAATGTAGTACTTTGACAGAATTTCCCAAACAGGTTTGAAGGTAAACTATTATCAGATAGATTTTTTTTAATTTTCAAGAACAATTTTCTTACTTGAGTGAAACAGATGAGGTTCTCCCTATGATTGATTCAGTAGAGAGAAGTACAATTTTGGTATATATCATGATAATACGTCTGCCATTTTTGAAAGAGAAAGTGCTAACCATATCTTCAACTGGAGATCCAATGTTGTGGAAATTCTGTAAAAATATTTTCCAAAAGCAAACTGATTTTTTGTCCTACAGGCAAACTTATTCTTACAAGATCATGTAGGACAGCTGTCCTGCAGGATCTTACAAGATCTTGTAGGACAGCTAGCTTTGTCCTTCAGGATCTTGTAAGATCGTGTAGGACAAAAAAACTGTCTTGTAAGATCTTACAAGATCTTGTAAGAAAATTTCAAATCCTACAAGATCTTACAAGATTTTTGGTAAGGGCTATTCGAATTCCTGTTTATTCTGGGTAACTATTACACTAATTTTTTTTCATCAAGGCGGTTTAAAGTCCAATTCAAACTTTAAAAAACTTGATAAACTTGTTCAGCTCAGAATTGTTCACACCTGTTTCAGATCACTTCACGGCGGGTGTCTGCGTGAAGTGTCACTGTTATAATCAGAAACAAAAATACGGATGTTTGCATGGTTTGGATCAGAAGGGGGTAGATTAATGTAAACAAGTAGAACTAATAGATAATTAGCTTACCATAGTACTGCGGAAATGAGTTTTGGAAAGGGAAACAGACAAAACAAATAGCAGCCAAGCCCAAGCTAAGGCAATCTGTTTAATTGTTCCAGTGCCTCGGAAACTAAATGTTTAATCATAATATTGAAGCACTTCTATTTATAGTTTTGATTTCATTTTTTCACCAAATGTTAGAGGAAATAGTGAATATTTGAGTGCTGAAATAAAAAAAAACAATGTTGACCCTCTAAGGGGACAGCTATCCTTAAACTATGTTTCTTTTATATTTATCAATGGTCTTGGTTGTTGAAAATGTGCGCGTTCATCTGCCACCGGTTATCCCACAAGCTATGGTGTTTTCTGTCACTGTCACCATGGTCTCGGTAACGAGTGATAGGATTGGTCAATATACGCGAAATTTTACTTTAAAGCTGAACGAGATACAGTGCCCACGCGCACCAGGGGCTATATCTATCATAGAGATAGAGATACCACTGGTTTTAGCGAGGATGCATATGTATCGGCCTTCTGGTACAATGTAGGTATATTAGGGTATTTTCAACCTTGCCTAGTATGAGTTGACTTGTGGTGCAGTGGATAACATGCCCGCTTCTGGAGCGTGCACTAGGAGCACGGGTTCGACTCCAGGGGGGTTTCCCTTCTCTCGCTGTATGGCTGGTAGAGAAACTGAGGGTTCCCCACTTGCCATTTATGCTGGACATGGTGCTGGCGATATTGTCTGGGACCCTGTTCGATGACATTAACATTGGAAGTCACTGGAGCTTCTGTAGTGGCAGATCACTCTTGCTGGGCCCTCACGTGACCGGAAATACACTTTGACCCGGATGTGACCTGTGACCCGGGTGTCAGAAATATTTCCATATTAAAAATAATTTTGTATTGCAGAAAATGGTGCTGAAATGTTATTTACCAACTGGGCAGAGACCAGTGTCTCCAACCTTCATAACTTCTGGCATAACGTCGGACGAGCCATCGTCGGTAAAAATTATGGAGAGTGTGCGAAACTCTGTATGACCAGGGGATTCTGGTGGGAAGATAAGACCTACAACTTATATCATCATCATTTCGTTTGTCAATTTGGTGAGTGCCCATCCTTTATTTTGTTAATATGTATTTGCGAAATGAAGACCGCGCGTGCGAACGTCATTATTAGTCCACCAGCAAAGCAACGAATTTGGGTTGAATTGTGCATTTTGTGTTGAAAGCATGAAAGGAGGTGTTCGCTTTAGATGGATATTTTTCCCTTCAGAGTCGCTCTCTGCTGCTCTATTGTCTCGCTCCGAGCCGGCCGGTAAATTGTGACGTAATGCTTATGTGTTCCCCAACTCTTTGTCAGACAGGCGAGGCCAGTCTGCTGAGAAATTCTGGTTCATACGGTTACCATTAGTATTTTCGTGAACGACCCGGAAAAATCAAAAAAAAATCGGGGATTTGGGGATTCGAACCAAAATGTTGGTTTCCTTTTAATCTGTAGTCCGACACAGTAACCATTCGGCCAAGCAGCTGTTACAATTATCAGCTTGAGGAATCATGTGCCGATTGGCGGTGAACTACACCCTTTCAGAGCATTACAAGCGTTTTGACATTTTTCAATATTATAAAAATATGACACCTTCAACCAAAACGATTCTTCAGTATCATTTTGGATCAAACCTACCGCATTTCGATAGTAAGACTCGTTTTGGTTAAACGTGTCATATTTTATATATGAAGGGAATTCCCTTCTGGAATATCGCCAAAAATTGCAAAAACAAACAAATGCTTATTTTCTAATACTCGTAATATTTTTTTGACAAATCTCTTCTCGGTGATAATTGAGAATATGAAAATTCAGTATTTTCTCTCTGAAGCTAATAACTCTTAAAGTTAGCGAGTGGAAATTATATTTTCGATGTATAAACGCATTACACTATGGAAAAAAATACGGTCAAACCGAACACCTCCTTCGGCACAGTTGTACTTTGAACCATGATGAACAAACTCAGACTTAGAGATTGGCTTCATCTGCTCCTTGGATTTTATCATCGGTGTTTTCGTTATCTCTGGGGTTAAGGTTCTGCAATTTACCACACTGTATACTTTGGCCAAGCTTTACCAGAAAACATTTTTAATTATTAATGATGGCCGCCCAAATGACGCCACAGTGACGTCATCTTCCCAGAAACCATTTTCGGCCTATTTTGGACAAAATTTTCGATTCCGATTCCGATTTTTGTCCCCCCCCCCCCCTCCAAGTAAAGATACATAGAATGGAGAAAAATAATTTTTCAGCAGCCGTAAGTAGTATATAAAGTGGATTACAGCGCATATTTTGCCGGGGGAGGTAACTCTGTTTGCACTTTTTTGATTTTTGACAAATTTCGGGTTATCTCCCTTGATTCGAACATTTGCTTGTTTTCAAAGAATAAATAAATAAATAAATAAATAAATAAATTAATTAATTAATTAATTAATTAATTAATTAATTAATTAATTAATTAATTAATTAATTAACTAATTTTAATTGTATAAAGATGTATTCATCCGCGGTGATGCGGTCATGTCTGGCGGTGATTCGGTCGCGGAAAAAAGCTTCCGCGGAGAAAAAGTAGTCCTAGATAAAATGGTCCGATGGGGTCGAGTGAGGTATCAAAGTGAAGCTTAGGTGAAGGGGCATCTAATGGGCTGGGTGTGGGATTGAAATATCGACATTCTGCGCATGCGTGGTGGCCAAAGGTTATGAAAATAGACGTTTTGGAGCTAGGGGAGCCCCTAATGGTCCAATGGGATCGAGTGGGGTATCAAAGTGAAGCATTCGTGAAGAGGCATCTGATGGGCTGGGTGTGGGGTTCAAGTATCGGCATTCTGCGCATGCGCGGTGGCCGAAGGGTATGGAAATAGACGTGTTGGAGCTAGGGGAGCCCCTAATGGTCCAATGGGGTCATATGAGGTATCAATGTGAAGCATTCATGAGGGGGCATCTGATGGGCTGGGTGTGGGGTTGAAATATCGGCATTCTGCGCATGCGCGGTGGCCCAAGGGTATGAAAATAGCCGTTTTGGAGCTAGGGGAGCCCCTAATGGTCCAATGGGGTCGAGTGCGGTATCAAAGTGAAGCATTCGTGAGGGGGCATCTGATGGGTTGGGTGTGCGGTAGGAATATCATTCTGCGCATGCGCAGACGCAATGCGGAGCTCTCGTCTAATCAGAAGCGAGTATTTCAAATCCGTCACAGAGCTCTCAGCCAATCAGAAGCGAGTATTTTGACCCGGTGCATTATGGGCCATATCCAAGATGGCGGCACATATGTTCAAGATGGCGGCACATCCGGTGTCGAAAACTGGCCATTTCGTCGGGATGTGGTCACCTAGTGTCGAAAACTGGACCTTGTATGGGTCCTGCTAGACGTTTTGGAGCTAGGGGAGCCCCTAATGGGCCGATGGAGGTGTATGAGGTATCAAAGTGAAGTATATTTCAAGCATGGGTGGGTGCATGTAAAGTTTTTCCTGGAAAAATACGAAACACGGACTTTATCCTAAATTACGTGAAAATGCCTATATGGGGTATGGGGGGTATAGGACCATCCTGGGAAACCTACTTCTCGACATTTGCGGTATAGGTTGTGGGGTCTCGTTTTCTTAGTCTCGTAAAGACAAACATGATAGGAAGTGTCCCGCAGCGAATCGGTGAATTTTTTGAAAAAGTACGATATAGCCCCATATAGTCCCATACTGGGGGTATAGGATCAATGTTTGTCCCCCTGGGAAACGTACTTCTATACATTTGCGGTAGGGTTGTTTGGATTTGTTTTTCACGTCTCGTCATTTAGAACATGATAGGAAGTGTCCCGGCACGAATCGGTGAAATTTTTGAAAAAGTACGATATAGCCCCATATAGTCCCATACTGGGGGTATAGGATCAATGTTTGTCCCCCTGGGAAACGTACTTCTATACATTTGCGGTAGGGTTGTGGGGTCTCGTTTTACTCGTCTCGTCATTTAGAACATGATAGGAAGTGTCCCCGTGCGAATCGGTGAAATTTTTGAAAAAAGTCACCGATATAGCCCCATATAGTCCCATACTGGGGGTATAGGATCAATGTTTGTCCCCCTGGGAAATTTACTTCTATACATTTGCGGTAGGGTTGTTTGGATTTGTTTTTCACGTCTCGTCATTTAGAACACGATAGGAAGTGTCCCGGAGCGAATCGGTGAAATTTTTGAAAAAAGTCACCGAGGCCTGGGTAGGCCCATAGGCCTATACTGCATGGCTATGGGTGTATAGGGCCATACGGGGTGGACATGTTGGAGTCTAAGTGAGTCCCTAATGGTCCAATGGGGTCGAGTGAGGTCTTATTTTGAAGCTCTCGTGGAGGAGCACTTGACTACACTAATGGTTCGTCCGTGTTCAATAGTCTGCGCATGCGCAGCCTGGCCCGTATTATAGTAAGTAGGCATTTTGGGGGTATGTGGGTGTGTGTTTGGATTAGAGATGGGCTATTCACGGTTCGAATGGGTCGTGTGAGGTATCAATGTGAAGCTTGTGTGGGGTAGAGTCAGAATGGTGTGTTTTTAAATGCATGTCGCGTCAATATGCGCATGCGCAGTCTGGCCGTCGTAGAGAAATCAGGCATTTTGTGGGGTATGTGGATGTGTGTTTGGGGTAGAGATGGACCCCTATGGGTCCGAATGGGTCGTGGAAGGTGTTAAGGTGAAGCTTGTGTGGGTTAGAGTCAGAATGGTGTGTTTTTAAGTGCAAGTCGCGTTAATCTGCGCATGCGCAGTTGGTTGTAGTAAGTAAAGTGGCCATTTTGGGGCAGTACATCAAGGTATTTGGGGTCGAGATGGGCTATTCACGGTTCGAATGCGTCCTGGAAGGTGTCATTTTGTAGCTCTCGGGGTGCAAACCCCGATTTGGGGGCTGTTCACAGCATCTGTGACATCATTGGTGACGTCATCAGTACGAGTAGTAGCGAAAGTGTGCATTTTGGGGCAGTGAAGGAAGGTATTTGGGGTAGGGATGCTTCATCCTCAGTCCGAATGCGTCGTGTGGGGTGTCATCTTGTAGTTTTCGGCGTGCAGACCTCGATTTGAGGGCTGTCCACAGCATCTGTGACGTCATTGGTGACGTCATCAGTAGGAGTAGTAGCGAAAGTGAGCATTTTGGGGCAGTGAAGGATGGTATTTGGTGTAGAGATGGACCATCCTTGGTCCGAATGCGTCATGGGAGGTGTCATGTTGTAGCTCTCGGGGTGTAGACCCCAATTTGAGGGATAGCCACAGCATCTGTGACGTCATTGGTGACGTCATCAGTACGAGTAGTAGCGAAAGTGGGCATTTTTTAGCAGTGAAGGTTGTTACTTGGTGTAGACATGGACCATCCGCGGTGCGAATGCGTCGTGTGAGGTGTCATCTTGTAGCAACGCCCACCAACGCCATTCTGAATGATTCAACGCCCTGGTGAAATAGCTCAGAAGCTCTGATATTCCATGGAATTGTCACTAATTCTTCGAAATGCAGTGACGCCCGTCAACGCCCGTCGTTACACCTTAACACTCTAACATAACGCCATGATATAGACCGGAGAGAGAAACAACAACAGCAACAACAACAACAAGGATGACACATGAGAGAACAACAACAACAAGAAGTTTTTTCATATAGTTTATTCTCCCCAATGTTACATCATACCCACGCTGGGGGAGCCGCGTTGGGTATATTTACAATTCAAGAAGATTCTTGTCCAATCAGAGGCCACCATTTGTATCTGTCATATTCGTTCCTGTCCGTTAGATGTATTCTCGGCTACTCTTGTCCAATCAGAAGTCGCCATTTCAGAAAGTTCCATCTTCGGCCATGTTCGCTCTGAACCGTTTGTTCTAATCGTCATCGGGCAGGCCAGGATACCGTTGAGGAAACATATCCTCAGATAGTTATACCGAATCTGTGCTGTATTATACCACATGAATAACAACAAGTTCAGCAATGTTCATACAGTTTATTATCCCCAATGTTACATCATACCCAGGCTGGGGGAGCCGCCCTGGGTATGTTTAGTATGTTCACAGCAAAACAAATTGAAATATCAAACACCATGTTTTATTATTTAACGCACCGTCACATTAGGTACAAGTGTTTACTGAGCTCAAGTCAACGATCAGCATGTAGACATATAGAGTATGCACGGCATGTTATGGTATTCATCAGTGCACGGGTGACGCGTTCAATCGATGGGTTGGTCGGTCAGCTTGGTCACGAAAAACGTAACATTGGTGACCCTCTCCACTGTCCTGAACCGTTTGTTCTAATCGTCATCGGGCAGGCCAGGATACCGTTGAGGAAACATATCCTCAGATAGTTGTTTGCGCATTCTGAGTATCTATCAGTGCATGGGTGAATACTTTCAGCCGATGGGGGTGGTGGATCAGTTTAACCACGAAGAACGTAACATTGGTGACCCTCTCCACTATCCACTTGGTGTTAGGACGCTGTTCATAGGCCCATTCCAAGGGATCCACAGTGTCCAGTTGGGCCAGCATCGTCTCTAGCAACGCCCGATTGGTGATTGTGAAAGGATGGTCGTACACTGGGTTGATGGCACTGGAATAGAAATAGCACAATTCACGCGTCATCTTATGGCATAAGATGTACCCAAATGCTACATTTAATGTGAAGGACGTAGGTTGGTCATTGAAGATGGCTTCGACGTAGCTGCGTATACGGGCGAGGTCAGTCAGTCGGAAATTGTACAAGTCCAATATAGGGCGATGACGGTGGAAGCAGTGTCGGATGATGGACCAATGGCGTCGATACATCTCACTCACTGGATGATCTTCGGGTAAGAGATCGCTGGGAACATCCACTGCATCTTCCAGAAAATGTTCGTTGTTGTCAGGAGTATGACTGGGAACAGTAATGCTAGGGACCGGCTGGATATCTAGGCTCTTCTGAACTGTGGGTATAGGCGGGCTCTCCGTGATCGCATCATCAGTGGCATTCGTCTCCCCGGGCTCATCTTCACTAGGTCTGACCCTCATGGGTGTCTCTTTAGTGGAAAGTTGTCGCTCATACCGTGGTGATGGATCATGAATCAAACGTTGGTGCTGTCTTAACTGACTGGGTCGTTTGAAGAGTTGACCACATTCATAACATTGTTCCTTCGCACCCTCGTGGAGTGAGCGTTCGTGGCGCAGTAAAGCATCTTCCCGATTAAATGACCGTGCGCAGGTTATACAAGAATATAGTGTACCAGTGTGGATGGAGGACTCGTGTCGTCGCAAGTCTTCTGGGCGAGTAAACAGCTTCTGGCAAGTTGTGCAAGAGAACATATCGGCTGTGGATCTGGAAATCATGAATGCCGTAAAAAAAATTGCCACTTTTATACGTTTTTCAGTGACCTTCGTGTCTTTTCGGCAACCTCCGTGTCTCTTCGGTCATCTTCGTGTCTTTTCGGTGACGTCCGTGACTCTTCGGAAGTTAGAGGGGAGGTGACCGGCCTATCGACCAATCAGAAGCCATCATTTCAGAAAGTTCAATCTTCGTTCAGTGTAACCTAAACGTCTTCGGGCAATCCATGATACTGAAGCTCGAAGCTCTTACTTCTCTCATTCAACACTGAGATCAATCTCCATCGGCTCTTCAATCCGCGGCGAATCGACCTCCATGGGTTCTTCTATTCTCAGATGCATTCCGATAGAAACTGAAATATCCGGTCTCGAGAGTGGCGAGCGTGATCCGTGTATAACATTTCGGTGACGACTCAATTGACTGGGATGCTTAAAGGCTATATCACAATCCGCACATGTATGCATGGGTACTTCGTGGCATGCACGTGTGTGACAACGCAAACTGTCCAGGCGATGAAAGCGCTTCGAGCAAGTTGTGCAAGAGAACATATCGGCTGTGGATCTGGAAATGATGAATGCCGTAAAACTTTCGGCTCTTATAGGCCAACATAGGAGTACCCGGATGTTCTACAGTCAGGGATGTACAAGAACCCGGATGTACCCGGATGTGAAAGTCCCGGATGTAAAAGTTCCCGGATGTTCACGAATGTACTACCATCCCGGACTTCTATCAGGCCCAGGTCCAGAAGCTCTCATGTCCTGCACCGAACTACCGCTCGGTAACCCGTGAGTAAATTAACCACGGTCGCATGCTGTAAAATGCGAGTCGCCTAGGGATGGGTCTCCGTCATGGCTCTGCAACCATAGGAATGGGCTTGTGAGATCCAGAGGGACGTGTTAGAACATGTTACACATGCGCGTCTACACGTAGCTCTACGTGTGTAGTCCTTGATAAGTACTATTCTGATTGGTTAGTCCAAAAAGAGAGCAACAACAACAACAACAGCAAAGATTACAGGTCAATCCTTTTTATTAGCCCCTCCATCGCAGCACATCCACGCTGGGGGAATCGCTATGGGTGTGTTTACAATTCACTTATGCTATTGTCCGTGTATTCAGAAGTTCACTGTGCTGATCTCAGACTGCTCTTGTCCAATCAGAAGCCGACCCTCAGAATAAGTATAGGTCATGTTGAAGGATGGAACACAAACTGTGGACGTCTTTCGGATTGATGGGGATCAACTGACTGTGGAGTCTGAAGACTCGACTGCAATGCTGGCATTCGTGGCTGGGTGCCTTATGTACCGACCGTTGATGTCGCCGTAAATTATCCTTACGATTAAAGGACTTCCTGCAGATCGAACACGTATACTCGCCAACAGCACCTTGAAAAGTAGACTCATGGATGGGGTCAAACATCACGGGTTCCTCAACCCTCAAGCGTGCATGTCCATGGATTACACGTTGGTGAGATCTCAACTGGCTGTGTAGTCTGAAGCGGTGTCCACAATCCCCACATTGATGCCTGGATGTCTCATGGAGACACCGTTCATGGCGGTGTAAATTATCCAGGCGATTGAATGTATCCCCACAGGTCTCGCAGGTATACTGGGCAGTAGCGTCGTGGATGCTAGACTCATGGCGTTGTAAGTCGTGCAAGCGTGTAAATGACTTGGAGCAAGTAGTACACGTGAACATCGTGTCGTAAGTGGTTGAACGAATGTCTGCTGAAAGTGTCAGACCGCTTCCCTTTTATAGCAAGCTAGCTGTTGATCTATTTTTAGAACACTCAGTTTAACTACTCCCAAGTCGAAGACCGAGAGCATATGACCTCTGTGAGGTCACTTCCGCTTCCGTTCACGTGACCGGAACTGACCTTTGACCCCTGCGCGCAATTTACCACTGGGCACACGTACCTGGTGCACCCTGTACCCCTGGTGTACCCTATAGCCCGTAGGGCTATAGGGTACAGGGTGCACCAGGTACATGTGCCCAGTG
>JAVTVY010035441.1:0-14448 GCA_036873755.1 Hanleya hanleyi | reverse complement strand
CAGCACAAATAGGCGAGGGTCCAGGGGCCGCCCAGGCCCCTGAAGCTCCAGGGGTCTTAGATGGCCGGAGATGCGTTCTAGAGTATTTCCGAGTAATAAAACAAGAAATCTTCACAATGTTAAATATATATCATTTCAATCAAAAGATTCACCAAGCTTTAATCATGTCAACAACACAGATGTTTTCTACTTGTCATGCTTGTTGGGAAGCCGAACACAGGTCAACTTATGAGTGTGAATGAGCCATCCTCCATGATACAGTTCTGTATACCGGTACTCCTATCTCCATATCAGGCCTTGTAGGCAGATTAGGGCTGTACAGTTATTACTGGAACTGTCCGTTTAAAGTATCAACCAATGAACGAAGGGTGTTTTGGGGCAATACGCTACCTTCATAGAATCTTCTTTTAATTAGATTAAAGCTCAGTTTAAGGAAGCTTCTTGAAATTGAGGCATGCTAGGAACTAGTATAAGGCATTCCAAACAGAGAAGCATGCTACGCCGAGTTGGAACTCCTAGGAACTTCATGGCATACTTTTTGGAACTGGGCAGACAAAGGATGGCTATGCCATAAATTGGAACTCTAATCCATCCAGATCAGAATTACAACACATATAAGGGAAGTGGAAAGAGGTGCCGACATACTGACAGAGCCACATGACTTCACAGTATAGTCTTCCGGTTAACCTATTCTAAAGCACATAGCAAGAATCTAACGATTCGTGATATGTGTTGTATCTCCGGTACGCTTTTATTGTACCTGTTCATGTGGCAACTTGGATGATATGACCACACGGCCCCTAGCACCGGCATAAGGGGTATTAGATACAAATCTAGAGAGCTATGATGGAAATGCTCTGACAACTCGTGTATTGGTAATTGGTGAGCTGTTTCGCTGTGACAACTCGTACACTGGGAATTGGTGAGCTGTATCGTCGTCAGATGAAAATGACAGCATTTAACACAAAAAGCTAGTCTGTAAGGCCCGATGTCGACCCAGCATCAACTTCCCACAAATGCCAACATATATCAAAGACCAAGAGGTCTGTACAGGGGGCGGGCCTCGGGGACGAAACGTCCATCAGCAGAAAAATTACAACACATATAAGGGAAGTGGGAAGAGGTGCCGACATACTGACAGAGCCACATGATTTCACAGTATAGTCTTCCGGTTAACCTATGCTAAAGCACATAGCAAGAACACACTGGGCATGGTGTATCCGATTCGCCTAACCGGCATATGCCATTCCTATCAAGGAACTCATGTTCTTATTTCAAGACGCTCCCTAAGTAGAGAAGAAGCTGAAGGACAAACTCTTTGAAGTTCGGGAGGACACAACATGAGGGCGTATCTTAAATAAAAAAATCTCCGATAGCCTATAAACATCTGACCAGATGGAGACATTGCCTGGCACTTAATTCGTTTAAGTATGGGCATGTTCTGAGAGATCATAAGCTCACAAATATTTCCTGTTGAAGTGGCTGATATTCGTTGTAGTGTAAGCTATTCGTCATGGCTCGGATTTGATAGACGAACCATGACTTAATTGGGATTATGGAATAAGCAAGGGTGCCCGTCGTGCTTATTGAAAAGTAAAATCTGCATTCAATATAGATATAGGTTTTTCGCTTTATCGTTTTTTAAAATCTGTTTCTGCTTTTTTTGTTGTTTTTTTTTGTCTTTTTTTTTGCTGAAAATATTGGGGGGGGCATGGCCCCCCGGCCCCCTCCCCCCTGTTCCGCCGTGCCTGTATATGCCAAAGTAAACCAACTAACACATGCAGATTTTGTAACAAACAATAATAAATATCATGACATCAGGTACAGATTATGACTGATGAGTGGCATAACTGCATGAAATGAAAGCGGACGTGAATCATTGTAAATAGGTGTCTTGAGATAAATTCGATAAATAGGTTAACGAAATTTGTCGACTGTAGCAAACACAGTTCTAGAGATTATGTGGTAAGAGTCAAAGTACAGAGTATACATGAAAAGGGGAATAACTGCATAAAATAAGGTCCAAAACGATGAATTTTTTGTACGCTTCTAGAATACAACTAAAGAAATAAGTTTCCAAAATTTAGTAGCTGTATCGAACTCGGAGCTGCAGATTTATCTTGTACAACCATATATCACAAAAATCAGAGATTTAGTCCGGTAGCCAAATCGCAAAAAGGGGTCTAAATAAGGTTTTCGTAGCACCCCCCGCGTAGATTTAGTTTGACCACTGTTTTGTGAACGTATATCTTTTTTATTCTTTCACCAAACATTCTGTAACTTCCCATACCTGACCTCTGAATAATGTTCTATTAGATAACCTAATCCAAGTTACGCCTTTTACGTTTTTTACGTCAAGATGACGTCATAACTTGCAGGGTACATTTTTCCTCGATTTTTTTTAGAAATGAGACTCATTTTTTTGTTTTGCAGTTGCAGAAACTCTTTTTGCATTCTGTCTGATTTGTATTTGTGAAAAATAATCCTCTCTTCGTTAATTCTAGACCTGGTGTAACCATCTAATATGCACTTCATGGATGCATAATAACCATGTTTAAGGGCACCACAGCATGAGAAATATGAAGCCAAAATAGGGGTAGGGGTGATTACGTTCTAATATTTTATTTCTCCCCGATCCTAACGCAATGAAATTTAACACATATTTAGTCTGTGTACGGATCATTCAGATAAAGCAATTCGATTCCGATTATCTTCAATGTTGGTGTCACTATGTCGTTATTATCACCATGGAAGTATTTTTTTCTGGACCTTTTGTTGTAATTTTCCAACGGTGTATTATTACCCTGTTAGCTTTTGCGTGATGTGTGCATTCAAGACCACGAATGCATGACTTACTTGGAACGGGGTGTTGACGTCTACGGTAATGAGTAAGGTCGCATGATGCCTTCTCTTAATGCTCTCGAAGTAACACAAAAACAAACAAGGAATGGGGGTAGGGGTGATTATGCTTCGATATCTTCTTCACAATTGGGTCTAGAGAGCTCAAGCTTTTAACACTTTGTGGTTGGATACTAGTTGAGCAAAACGAGAAATCAAACTTCCAATACTTCTGTAATGTCTGTTTTGAACTCTCGTGTATATTCTTTATAGCATAGTCAGTGTTACAGGGCTATATATCGTCGCTCTGAAATATTTGTATCTAATACCGCCCAAGTCAGTGTTAGGGGCCACGTGGTCATGTCATTCAATATATCCACATGAACAGTCACAATAAAAGCGGGGTTGAGATAAAAATCATCACATGGATCACTTTTGGTTCTTGTGATATTTTTTAGAAATATGCAGTCAGTATATTTGTCGGTGGGGTAATATGACTTCTTGTCAGTACGCCGGCTTCGTTTCTCACTGCCCGTTTAATGTTACGTTTAATTATGGTATGTGTTTAATATGTTTCACACATGTTAAACTCTGCTCGACTTAGGTTAAGGATTATCAACTAGCTGCTAGTGGTTAACTCTTATCCAAGAACGACTTTACATGAAGTTGCCGCTTGCATGTATTAATCTAGCTTGTGGTCAATTATTAACCAAGAACAGGTCTATATAAAGTTGCCGCTTGCATTTGTTAACTCCATCAGTGCCATGTCGAAATTATAGACATACAGAAAGAAGATGAATTCGACTTTTCTAATCTCACCAATGTTTCGATATCTAATTAGAGAAAACCAATAACTTGCTAGATGAAATGAATAAATGTTACATGAAATTAAAGGAATGGATTCAGGCCAGAAACTATTGAGAGAAGACGAAAGGCAGAACCCATCAAACTATTTTCAAATATGATGCATGAAGTGAGACAAAATGCATTGAAGCAACAGAAACACGTGCCCACCCAACGTGTATAATCCAAAGACCTAATTCGTATAACATCCACATCAAAGAAAAATGTGGATGGTCGAAATTGAAAATGTGTACCTCAGTTCATATAAATTAATTCGATAAATATATCTCATTCGAAAATGGATACTTGTCAGTTTCTTTGGTTTCATTTTTGAAGCTAGATATACATTATGGGAACGTTCTATTACACTGTGATGCTTAATTGATATTGACAAACAAAAACAAACATTCCAATGCCTTCCTTTTGTGAAAAAAAAAAGGTAATTGAAAACCCCCCCGAAAAGATCCATTATATATGAATTTGTCAATACAATAGTTATATCACTAGCAAGTGTCAGATCCGATATCAAGATTCAATAATCAGCCGCAGTCCATAACGAAATTCCGCTTCAATAATCGCAAGACCTATTTCGTATGACAGTTAGCCTCAATTCCAATGTGTATAAAATAAATACAAGAAAAACAGTTTTCGATGATGTCAGCAAGACATAATGATGTTCTATACATAAAGTTCGAAATCACTGATCATTATTCTTTATCCAAATGAATTCTAAGTCGTGTCCAGAGTATCAGTCACGCTCTGAATGCGTTGTTCATTTGAACACTATGTGAAAACACATGATATCCAAACAACCCCCACTCTTAATAAATTAATATCCTATCAATTCTCTCCAATCGTATACATGTCGCTATTTAGAATTGAAGTATTACAATTGAATTTGGTGTTCTGAGTGAATGAATATTTAATAGCATTATGACATCATGGTCGCATCTGGACTAGTCCACTTGCAGTTGGGGAGGGGAGATAGGGTCACAGTGTCCGTTTACCATAACGTTTACACCAAAGACCAGTTTATATATCTACCACGTATTATGGTGCCACAATGTCGGGACCGCCCGCCAGCGCGGCGTCTAAGTCGACTGAGCCAACCAAAATTTCAAAATGTCATTAATGTTCCCTTCAAAGCACTATGAAGTGTTCTCAGGATTGGTTGTCACTCGAGTTACTGCAAGCCTGTTAGATCCTTCAAGCGACATATCCAAATGGGGGAGCAGACAGGATTTAATTTTTATCAGATTGAACAGCCTTAGACGTTATAGCCAAAAACAAAAATTAGCTAAAATCTAGTTGCATTGTAAGGCTGTGTTATCTTGCCGTCAGGTATTTGCGCATCCCTCTTCTGTCCATTTTTGCAAATATCAGGCCAGTCTCGGCAAAGTGAGATGTATATATGTGATTAATTGGAGCGATATACAAGAGGTGGCATAAACTGACATCTGGCGGCTAAAAAGCAACCATATGATTTAACCACAAGCTTTTCTCGGCACCTCACATTCAGACCTCAGACCCGAGAATACGATGGACTTAGCCTTAGTATCTCAGCCGCGCTGTTATTGCAGCTGTTCATGTGAAGAATATGAAGTATCCACACGGCCCCTAGCACCGGCTTAAGCGGATTTAGATACACTAGCTCGGGCGTTGTGATGACAGATCAGCTCAAACAAATAACTCGTTTGTTGTTAATGGATGAGCATCGAGGACGCCTGATGGCGTAAATATCTCAGCATGGGGTGAATGCAAGAATACCATGAAAAACTAACCTGTAATGCCCGACGTCGTACGGCTTAAATTTCCCACCAAAATAATAAACCTACACATATTTGTCGAATGACATGTACAGGGGGCGGGCCTCGGAGACTAACAGTCCAGCAGCAGATACCTACCATATACAGGTAATGCATTAGAGCGACATACAGAAAGGTGGGGAAAATTGACGACGTCTGGCAACTAAAAGGCCACCATATGACTCGGCTTCCCTCGGCACCTCACATTCAGACCCAAGAATGAGGTGGATTCGCGAACGTAACCTAAGTATCTCGGCCGCGCTTTTATTGTTATTGCACCTGTTCATGTGGAGACTATATCAGACCATCCCAGACCATATCAGACCATCCCAACGCGGTCGCCATTTCGATTCTACCCATATTTCATTGCAAACAAGATTGAGCAAACAGACCATCTCCAGTAATAAAGTCGTTTCTTATTCATTACAATTAATGTTTCCTCCCAATACCTTACTGTGATTGTCTTAAAGTTACTTATACCGATGCAAAATTCATTATAATCCAAGTTTTCACAATATAACCTTGAGTGGACAAGAGACATGAGGAATTCCAACTAACCCCGATTTTTGTGGGACACACTCAACCAGATTTTGTTTTTCTGTCTTATTTCAGGCCAGATTATTAGTTTGTCACCCGCAAAATTATATTAATTTACTTCTGTACAACACTTGGTTCAAATGAAACCCTTTGAAACACTATCCAGATATAAGCGGAACATTTTATAGAAATAACGAAAGAATAAAAACAGAACAAGGCGCGATACTCAGACACAAATAAAGGAAAAATACAATTTCTAGATTCATGACGTCATAGCGACGAAACTGAAGCAGTTACCGGAAGTCTGATTACTCTATCTTTCAGGTCGATATCCAGAAGCAATGCGTGGAGCATTTCAGTATGATAAACCGCGAACTAAAGAAAATATGGCAGGGTAATCTCCCCTACCCCCATTTGGATTTAATGGTGTCATGACCGGATAACATCTACATGAATCCATGCTGAGGTCAAACGGGACTTAGTAGAAAGACGTATCTGGTCTAGAATTAAACGGTAGACATATATCTTTCAAGATTATATGTCAAATATCATCAAGAATGGATTACTGCGAAAGAAACAGAGAAAATCGGAGAAAATATTTCCCAAAATTCATGAGACAAAGGCTTCTCGAGCTTATGACGTCACTATGACGTGGCTATATTAGCTAGAGGAATTTGAACTGTACATCTGAAAGGTCATTATTCGGAGGTAAATTTGCGTAAGTTTCAGATCGCGAAAGCGCAGGGGTAATAAAAATATGAGGGCTGAATTATCTCTACCCCCATTCCGGTTTTAAATTTTTCAAAACCAGTCACCATCAAACAATTGCATGTAGCAACCTTAGGCACCACCGTAGATATCTACATCAGGTATTTAACTGACCGGGAGATGTTGATCTTCATGAAAAAGAAGTCAAACAAAATCTACGCGGGGGGTGCTACGGAATGACATGTTCTCGCGAGTGGCTACCGGACTAATTATTAAATCAGAAGAGGGGCATACCTCCATAAATATGGGCTGAGACGACTAATTGTTTTGTATGCATCTAGAAGACAACTGGCTAAAAAGTGTCCAAAATTTAGCAGCTGTACCGAACACAGATCTGCAGATATAACTTGTACATTCAACCATATATCACAAAATTCAGAGATTATTAAATCTGAGAATCTGAAACTCCCTAAAATATGGACCGAGCCCACTATTTCTTTTGTAGGTACAAGAGACTACCAGATTAAAATTTTCCCCATAATTTGGAAGCTGTACCAAACACAGTTAATCAGATATAACTTGTTAAATTCAAGCATATATATATCACAAAACCAGTGTTGCACCCAAAAAAGGAACATAACTCCGAGGCGACTAAGTGTGGTAAGTTTGATCTCCCTATCTCCCTAGTTAAAGGGATAACGAAAATATTGAGGGGAGGGTGGGCGGAATCAGCCCCCCCCCCCCCTTCCTACAGTTGCCATGCAGGCAGCGGTACACCCAAATCGTCCTGACCTGATAGGCTTGTCGACCTTTTTTGGAATTATAGAAAGATGATTATGGGGCATGATAGCTCATAATAAGCCGCCCAGTTTTATTGAAATTCGAACCGTTTGGCATTAGGCATTCGAAGACATCAGATATATTATATTTACATCAGATAAATACAACCGAACAAGGGAGCAAGAGTACTATCCCTCCGTTACTGAATGAACAGTCAAAACGCTTACTTGATTTGGACTGTTCTGATTCCTTATTGTCGAGATGCGACAATAGAAAGACAGACAGACAGGCAGACAGATTGTCCTCAGACATATTCAGACTCTCCACGAAACGATATTCTCGCAAAACTTGCTCTCCTGATTAGGCTGTGCAGAATATTGTTATATCAAATGTAAATGAACAGTGTTCTGGAAACATTCTATCTTCACAAAGTATAGCGTCAAAGTATAACATTCTTGTAAAACTATTAGAGATATATGACATTGAATAAAAAACACCTCACAACGTAAAGATTAAAATACATATATATTTCTTTGTGTTGATAAAATGTTAACCATTTTTTTGTAAATTCATTGGCCATAAGATTTCGTTTCTGAATTTATACAACCCCCGACTCACACAAGTGAGATATAAATGTAAATATAATTTACGTGAAATATATTAATTAAGCAAAGGACACAATACAAGCGTCTAGTCCGTCATTCAATATTCAGCCGTCGTCCATTAAAGAATTTCCGTGTCCATAATCCAAAGACCTAATTCATATAACAACATTAGCACCAAATTAAAAGGATAAACCATAGTATGCATAGAACTAGGCTAATTTCCTGCAGGACAGAAGCGGTCAACAGTTTTCAAATATGCCAGCAAGACATCATGATGTTTCAAAAATATCAAATCCGTTTCCCTGATCAGTATTCTTAATCCATATGATATACGTTGTAAAGTCGTTATCTAGAATATGATGTATCTCAATCACGCTGTGATTGTCACTGTTCATATGGACACTATGAGGATATGTCACGATACGTCACAAAACATTGTTGCAGAAACTTATAAAACAGGGCTACACCACCAAGCGCCTCCACTCAAAGTTTCTCAAATTTGGCGATACATATCGCATGCTGATATCAACCACTAAGTCATTTACCATGAATGCATTATTATATACTTTGTGATGAGATAGTGAAAATTATCAATTGAATAAAAGCGATAAGAGAGAATAGAATAAATAATTGAATAAAAGCGATATTTAGGTAAACCTATAATTGAATAAAAGTGATAATTGAATAGAAGTGATGATTTGACAAAGACGTCACAAGAAGTGAATATATCGATATTAGCGCACAAATACATGTCACCATGGTCACAGAGATAGAGAAATTGGCCGAAACTCCATCAGATTTATGAGCCAAAAAAAGCTAAATATTTGGAAAATATATGTATATTATTATGCCTTATGATGACCACATCATGACAGGAAATAAAACTAAAATCGGCATAAAATGTTGGCGAAAAAAAAGACATATTCGGAATGCCGAATCACGTAAACACACGCACACAGCGACAGTTATCATCAGGAACGGAGGAATTAAGATTGTACCCACGTGCTTATCGTCTGCAGGATTTAAATTTGGTCGAAATAGGCACAGTTTGTGCATGTTATCTAGGGTAGGGAATGAAAAGGGCTCCTCCATTTCTGATGACGAGTCTGTAGAATTTCAATCAAACTTCAACTTTGGTAAGTTTCGTTCAATTTTCTAATTCTACCTCGTCATCATTTACGTCACCACAGAGTGAACTGCCTTCATGAATCCCTTGATCCTCCGGTTCAAGGTGTCCTTGGATGCTGGTCTATAAGGTTTAACACATGTCAAAAGTACCTAGAGTTCTCTTCTCTCAGGAGAGCAGTGCGTTTTAAGTACGCATTTAACGAGTCACCACACATAAATGTTTACCCTGTGGGTAAGCTGCAATCTGCAGGTCTGGTTGATGATGCCGATTAGGCTTAGTCTGCTTGACCTCCTGCCTGATCTTAAATGAACATTCTATCCCAGAAATTGACAAGAACTGATATTTAACATCTGCAACACTTGGACTCTCTGTCCGGTTAATAAAACAATAAACATGATAAGTTTTCGGGAATTTTCCTCATGTATCGTAAAATGACATTTGTATCCCAGGTATGGGATTGAGGGCTTATCCTGGAAACACCTCCCATGAATCGACCCACGAGTGGATGCGCACCCACGGTTATGTTACCGGGTAACACTAACATAGCCGAGAGTGCGTTTCTGGCTGTATTTACTGCACTATAACCAAGTCCACTGTCAAACCTCTCTGCCAAGAAATCTAGTACCGTCTCTACATGTACTGACAGGGGATGAATATGCCTTTTACCACAGTAAAGATGCCATCTCTGAATATATGTCATGTATTGTTTCTTAGTGGAATCACTCCGTGAGGACATAATGACCGTTTTTGCTCTATCAGAAATGTGATAAGTGGCACACAAGTAATATCAGCTTGTGAAGTGGATGTAATGCATCTTCCTTATATCGAATGTCTGGAGTCTTCTTCCTGGTTGGTATTATAATTGGTCTCTGTACAAGTAGTTTCATGGCACCAATGTTGTGCTGTTCAGTGTGGTAAAATCACTATCCCTTCTGCTTCAACTTCCAATTTATTCCAATCCATGCTAAATGCATGTATTCCAGATGCTATGGGATCTGGCCTTTATGCAATGTAGGCTTAAACCGAAAAACATATCTATTTCTGGTTTGAATATTTTTTCTGCCAGTGATTGGAAAATTGAATACCGTAATGTAGTTTCCATTCTATGACATCATGGAAAACGCGACTCTCTTTGTCAGCCAGAATATTCTTAGAACCAGCTATATGTGCAGCCATGAGCCAGACATTGCACAATTCCCAGATTTGCTTTGCCACCCCATTGCAGCCCCGTGAGTGGGAACCACCCATAACATGAGCCACTGCAATTGTATTATCAATGACAATTTCTAAACATTTCCCTGGCAGCAATTCTGCAAATGCTTTCAACCATAGAAAGCGGCCAATAACTCCAGGGTGTTGATGTGCTCAGTACATTCCTCTGTAGTCTATCGCCCCCTGATTGTACTGAGTCAGCCTTTACCTGAGGCAACTGTATTAATCAGAATATCTGTTTTTGGTACTTATCTAGTTGAATTCTAGAAGCATACAAATAAATCATCGTCTCGGCCGTTATTTTATGGAGTTATGCCCCTTTTGGGTGTACTAATCTTGGATATGCTTGAATTTAACCAGTTACCCCTGAACCATGGGCACTATTATGTGTGCCAAGATTATAAGATCCTTAAAGTTTTTAGTGGAACTTGATATATTGGAATAATTTCAAACAGATGACCCAGAAGAGGCCATTTATATCTTGATGTCAAACTCTTTCACTCTTTGTCAAAAGTGAGATATTGTGTCCAAAAACAGACAAATTTCTCACATGTTTTTGAAAATCAGTTTTGCATTAATGTTGCATCAAGACAACCTAAGATATGTGTTTATGAAATTTCAACGTGTACTGGTTTGTTAATTTCATATTGAGTCTTTTTGGAGTGGCAAAAATCCTGTTTGAACGAGAACAACGTCCCACAATAAATAACCCTTCAGCTGATTATATCGAACCAACTTGACAGTATTGTATAAAGAATCTTGAGATACATAACACTGGATTGGATTATATTTTTGTGAAAAACAAATATGGTGTAAAAAGATTGCTGGGTGGATTGTGGACAATGAGCTACATAGAATAAGAATGAGCTACAGAATGTATCTATATGGAAACGATTTGTGACATTCTGAATGCCTTTTTTGCACCATATAACTAATCTCTTTTTATGTTCATTTCAGCAACCTTCTGTCCTTGAAAACAACTGAATGACAACACTGGCAATGTAGAAGTCCTTCCAAATTTGCAACTGTTTTTAAAGATAGATGGAACCAGGGAGCAGTGCCACATTACAATCACTACCAAGCTTTTTCCTCGCTCTTTCTCTTCTACCGACAGGAGCCATGGTAAACTTGTGTCTAATTCTGCTTACCCTCGGCTTGGGGCCGTATGAACCCATGTAAATCAAGATCCTCGTGGTGCTCATATGAACAGTTACAATCAAAGCGTGGCTGAGATACATCATTCTCTAAATGACAACTTTACAATGAATATCATATGGATTAAGAATACTGATCACCGATATGGATTTGATATTGTTGGAACATCATGATGTCTTGCCGGCATCATTGAAAACTGTTGACCGCTTCTCTCTTGCAGGAAACTAGCCTTTGTTTACGTATACTATATATAGGATTGTCTTTTAGAATTTGGTGCTAATACTGTTATATGGAATATGGAAAAGGTCTTTGGATTATGAAGCGGATATTCTTTATGGACGACGACTGAATTATGAATGACGGACCAGACGCTTGTAATACAACTTTGTCAACATGATAATCCATTGATGATGTCACTTTGTCAATGCAATAATCCATTGATGATATCACATACTCTGTCAGCCAATCAAGTCTTTCGCTTGGCTTTTCTCAAAGCAAAGGTCCGCACAGGAGTCAGGTGAAAATGTCACTGCCAGTATGCTTCAATCGGCAAAAGAGATAGATTACTATGGCAGGCGATCTGTTGCAATATTCAAATTTTCATTTTTTTTATCCTATTAAAGGTGAACTGCAAAGCTTTTAATTTTATCTAAATTGTTGCTTATATATACATCTTGTCTTATGTGACATAACTTTTATACGTTTTTGGGGCAAATATAGTTTGCAAAATTGTACTAATCATGTAATAACAATATTTAAGTTATCCTGTTATAAATCCGTCTTGAAAACTTGCATCGCTTGTCTCTCTTGGTTTGTAGAACGTTATGACGTTATAGTGGTCCCCTTCATTCAAGTTTTATTCAAAATGTGACGTCATGCTACTTCGGATGAATGAACGAGAACTACTATAACGTCATGACGTTCCAAAAACAACGGGAGGCAAGCGATGACGTTTTTAAAAGTTCTGGCTCTCGGTATAAGATTTGACTTCTCATATACCCAAAATAAAACAATAACCCACATAACTATTACCACACATAATTGTAACAACTATAGAAGTTCTTGTTTTATGACATTTTAACAGAACATGGAAAGCTTTTCAGTTCACCTTTAATCACTTTATACGTTCAAAAATCGAGCAGTTTGTTCAATTTTTACGAATAATTTTACGAATATAAAATATATATGTTCAATAATGTTTTATATTTTCAATTCAACCGATATATAGTATATATTGCATTAAACCTAGGTATTCAATGATTGAATATAATTATTCATTGATTTAATACTTATATTCAATGATTGAATATAATTATTCAATCATCGAATATAATTATTCAGTGATTGAATATAATTATTCAATGATTGAATATAATTATTCAATGATTGGATATAATTATTCAATGATTGAATATAAGTATTCAATGATTGAAAATAAGTAATCACTCACTGAATATTACTATTCAATCATTGAATACACTATTCAATCATTGAATATTGTATTCAATCATTGCAAACAATAATATTTACATGTTCAAAGGGAATCATGAGATAGCTTTACTTGACCAATGGCATTTAGGCTTACAAACCGGCCTATAAACGAAGTAAAACCGTGGAGTTGAATAGTCAATCTACCTGGCTAACGTTTTTCAGGTCGGTAGAATCCTTGCTTGAAAGCTGTGAAAGCAGCTATCATTATAGCAATTGTGCCATGGCTGAAGAAATTACGGAGAGGATAAAAGGGGTACTGGGAACTTTATGTTTCAGGAGCTCGTCATTCTTGCGACGACCTGAAATGAAAGACGCCCGTCCATTGGCTGTGTTAACTGCCAATGAGAATTGAATATAAAATCCGAACATTGAATACTCCATTCAAAGAATTGAATACTTCATTCAAAGAATTGAATACTCCATTCAAAGAATTGAATATTATATTCAAAGAATTGAATATTACATTCAAAGAATTGAATATTATATTCAAAGAATTGAATATTATATTCAAAGAACTGAATATTATATTCAAAGATCTATTTTTTTTTTAATGATTCATGTTTAGGTAGAATGTCTAGTTGGAATCATTGAATATCGCTAGATGCATGAAATTTTGCATTCGGAGACAGGATTATTATCTTCAAAGAAAGGAGAATTATTTTATTTTTTTTTGTCATAGAATATTGCAACATTCCGCCAGCCATAGATTACCATAAAGGTTTGTTTATGTTCGGATATTGTAACCAAAATTGTAAGGCAATGGTTATTGGTTCAATAACTCTTAACCATATATTTACTTTCACGCTTGGCTAAATGTCAGAGACAATGACCCCATGATTGGAGAGTTGGCGAGTGTCCCCGGAGCTGGTGTGAGTAATCCTGTTATGTAACATAGATACCTGGTATATTATTATAATTCATAATCAACAGGCTACACCAGTAATTTGCCTGTATATGATTGCTGTCAGTCTGGCCAAGATAAATGATAAAATTGTATTCCGTGTTAACCTAAGTATGCCTTCTTTTACAAATATGTTTCTGTGTACTTCAGTGCACATTTCAATTTCAGATAAAACACGTATTTCAATTTCAAACAGATATGATAGTTTTGTATCATAGCTCCAAACATTCTTATATTCGGAATTCATCCCAAGCCGAAGCGATAGACATACAAAAGGGAGAGAGAGAAGAGAATGAAGAGGGGGGAGGGGGGGGGCGGGCTACGCAACATTTCTGGCATCAATTTTATATGGAATGTGGAAAATCATAATGTCATGTGAAAAATGTGAAGTTTATTACGGTAATCCCTCTAATAATTCAATCTTCCTATCAAAATTCAATCACC
>JAVTVY010035440.1:0-139916 GCA_036873755.1 Hanleya hanleyi | reverse complement strand
ATTGAAATTGTAGTTTAAGGGCCGCTTCCCGTACGGATTTCGCAGCCCATCAACTCAATGTTTTATTTTAATTACACGTTACATTTCTTAGTTCGTTAAAGATGTTTACAAGCGTTGTATTATCAAATAAACAATTAAATAAATAAATAAATATGTAAATAAATAAATAAATAAATAAGTAAATAACAAGGAATGGGCGGATGGAGTTATAAATAGAATAGAAGAATTGTCTATGTACAGGTTCATCGGTTGCTTTTTGCTTAGGTTATTTAAATAACATAGGTTATTTTGGTCAAGCCATTTTTCCACTACTTGGCCTTGTCGTCCCAAATGGGGTTATGACTGTTGTAATCACCACATATGATAATAGGGTAGTTAAATTTCTTTGTGATGTTATCCAGTTCTTTTGGGGAGATTTTCTTTAAACTTCCTGGGGCATATAAATTAATGATGTTAATAGGTTTGTTATTGAAGAAGACCTGGATAGCGTGCCATTCGAGATCGTCACTGGTAGGGCTTTTATCTAGTTCAATGTGAATCAGATCCTCTTTTATTAATATCAGGTTTCCCCCTAGTGCACCTGTATAAGTCTGTCTGATCTATACGACTTATATCCGTTTATTGTAAATTTATTTTTTCCTGGCTTCAGAAATGTTTCCTGAACACAAATTATATCTGGGCTGATTTCGTTTACTAAGACTTTAAGATTGTCACCGTTTTTCCCGATGCTTCGGGCATTCTATTGGAGTATTGATAATTGGTTTTTGTTGAATTTTGTATTAGTTTTGTCTCTCGTTTTGTGACTGATGCATTGGTAAGTGGATTATCTTATGTTGTGATGTTGAGGGCCGGGATAGATTTTTCTAGGGGTGAGGATGTTTTCTTATCGTATTTCGGATTTTTCCCCCAGTTAATAATTTCATCGGAGCTAAACTCCCAATTAAGGAAGTCCTGCGCAATTTTTACTATCATGTCGGTCTTATTAAGCTTAGGTTGCAGGGGGTTAATAACTGAGTTCAACACAATGTTGATAAAGCCCAGCAGGTCTAGCTTAGTTAGGTTCTTTGTCTCTGTTTCTTGTTCATTGTTTTCAGTCTCCATTGCATCACCTGAGTTTGTGTTCACGGCTGTGGCTATTGTCTCAGTTGCATTTGCTTTGTATAGAGCGGTGGTCATTTCTATACTGATTTTTCTATTCATTCTGGTTTCTTTTACAGCTTCTGCGTAAGAAATCCCTTTTTCTGCTTTAGTGAATTCAACTCTTTTTGCCTCTTTGAAAGCTATACAACCTTTGTAGGCCGCTGAATGGTTGCCTTTGCAGTTTACACATGTTACTTTTGTTTCAGTACATTCTTCGTAATTATGATTTCCAGAGCATTTCGCACATACAACTTGGGATTTACAAAATCTAGCTATATGACCACCATATTTCTGACAGTTATGACATCGTTTTGGTGTGTCAAAAAAAGGTTTAACTATAATGTTACGAAGCCATAGCCGGACAGTTTCCGGTAATTTTGATCCTTTAAATACTACACTCTCAATTACATGTTTAGCTTTAGAACACTAAAAGCGAGGTTCTGTTTGAGCACACGTTCCGGCCTAATCGCGTTTAGGCTGTGAACACATGGAGTTTAGGTTATAAACGCATAGACGTTTAGGTTATAAACACATAGGTCTTTTAAATCTAAACACATCGGTTTAAATCCTAAACGTCTATGCGTTTATAACCTAAACTCCATGTGTTCACAGCCTAAACGCGATTAGGCCGGAACGTGTGCTCAAACAGAACCTCGCTGTTAGTGTTCTAACGCTAAACATGTAATTGAGAGTGTAGCATAATGCTTGTCGTTTCTTGTTTGTTCTTTTGCATTCTTTTGGCATATACGACGTTTTGTTTTGAGAGATTGGGGAAAATGTCTTCTAGTTTAACACTGAGGTCAATTCCATAAATTACTCCTTTGCATTGCTCTCTACGCTGTATGAATTGTTTTACCGAGACAGGTTTATCTGCTAGCAGGTCTAAACGTAGTAATTTGTCGTACTGAGTTTGTGATTTGCAGTGGACTTTCAGGTCACCACCCGAAAGTTCAAAGATTTGATGTACGTCACCAGCACATTTTTTGAGATCATTTGCTACCTTGGCCTTTGGGAATTTACATGCTCTTAGTTGAGTTAAGCTATGAATGATGGCGATAAAATTTGCTAGACTACTTGGGGATTTGGGACAGGGTGCGTGTTTTTGTGAGGTGGGGTTTGATCAGTGTTGATTTCTGAGAGTTTCCTTTTACTCGTTTTTACGGTGGATTGGGATGCTTCCATTTTTGAATTGTTTTTGTTTAGATCAGGACAAGTTGTTATTTAGTAAGGGGTGACTTTAGTGATAGCAAATATTAGTATAGGGGCAAAAATTGAATTCAAAACTTAGCTCTGGCTGGCTGGTTTCTCTCACTGTTGTTGTTGTAGTTTAGGTAATCCTGTAACGCCCGGGGAACAAAGTCCGCAGAGGAACACAAAGGCTGGGAAAAGTTCTGATTGATTTTTGATTGATTGAAATTGTAGTTTAAGGGCCGCTTCCCATTCGGATTTCGCGGCCCATCAACTCAATGTTTTATTCGAATTTCGCGGTACATTACTTTGTTTATTGAATATCTTTTCCAGCGCTAAATATATAAATAAATAAATAAATAGATAAATAATAAATAACAGTGAGAGATTAGTAGGAGATATAAATAGAAGTAAATAAGAATCGCTATATGTACAAGTTCGTAAGTCTCTTTTTGGTTTTTGGTTAAATTATACTGGTAAATATGAGTTCTCTGTAATCGCGTGTATGATTCCTTTGTCTTGGTACCCCTTTGTACGCACAAAGCCGTCCAGAAAAAACTGGGAGAACCAAGGGCGTCTTCAGGATTTTTCGGATCGGGGGAAAAGTTCTGACTGATACAGAACTTATATACGTTTTCGGTTGATGAACGTGAATAAAAATCTAGAAAGTGTCCTGATTAATGGGATTGATTTGAACTCACTTGACATTAAGCTGTTTGAGTGTTGAATATAGGGGATTATCGCCGAGTATCGTGAATAGCAGTGGGTAAATCACCCTTATTGTAATGAACGAGTAGGCGATTAACGGGATTAACGGGAAAGGATTACAGTACCTGGTTAATTGTCTGATCACACATACATTTTTATGGACTATTGAGTATTTTTCAAGTTTTAACACTCAATCGATACAAAACATCTGACATATCTGATCGTTTTAAAATTGATTATTTGGAAAATAACATACGGAACAGATATTCTGAATCTTTCCAACAAGAACAGGAGGAGAATGGAAATGAAGCATGTTTTCTTGTGTCGTTTCCCGCCTACAAAAGGCACTGTGCTGCCGGTATGCCAAGTTGAGTCGTCGATGCAGTAGTCTTCGTAAATTATGTGTATTTTTTGTCTAATATTTCTTAATTATTCTTCTATAAGTTACGCATAATTTCTACAATAATTATGCAGACATTCTGCTGTCTGGTAATATAGTTTATGATATAAGATAACTGATATAAGATGTGGTACGAAAACGTTTGGGTACGAACACGTCTGGGTACGAAAAGGTTAGGGTACGAAAAGGTTAGGGTACGAAATCGAATGGGTACGAAACGGTTAGGGTCGATTCGGTTTGGGTACGAAATGACATGTATCCGGCGACGTTGACGATGAATGATCCTCGATTCGTGATCTCCGAAAGATGTCACTGATTTCTCTGAACGGATATTCAATGGCTTCTGTGATAATTTTCGACAGAGCTTTACGTGTCGATACACAAACCTTGAAATCAAGCGAGGTGAGTCATGCTGAAATACACTATGGTGACGCGTTCGGGACATCGACGTGCTAAGCACAAGCAGACGACAAAACACTGATCCAACAATTACAGCAGTGTACTGATGAACGAAGCGATGACTACAGTGATATTTTACGACAGAAAATGTCAGACTTGCAGCTGGAAGAGTTATTCACATATGGACAGAATCGATAGAAATTATGCGGACGAAACACTGGTAAAATGATGTTGAAAACCGGGGTCTCCATAGCATGATAGGTCTTTGGTGGACCAAATTTGCACCAGATTATAAGGTTGTATTTTGTTTCACCGTTCTCATCAAATAAAATAAGAATATTGCTTTCACGATATATATTCAATGAATGAAATGTCATCTGCTTTTATCTTTTTGACTCCGTTTCATACGTTGAAGACCCCCGCCCAGGTTGAAGATGATCGGGCTATTCACCGTCTCGATTATCGCCGTCGTTTCTGGCAGCGTTACTGTAGAGGGGATCGACTTTCCGACGATAATGGCACTTCAAAAAAAGACATAATAATAATCGTAGGAAATAGGCCTATTGTGAAGGAAGAAATACATATTCCGATTTTGGGAGAGTCGCTGTACTAAAATATTCCTTGATGCATGTATTATAATCGATGAAAAAAAATGTGCGTGAGTTAATTAATAAAAATGTCATTAACCAAGTGTTTTCATATTGGCCTGGTTATAGGTCCTCGGCCAGCCGTATTGGCCTGCGGCCTCGGGCCAATACGGCAGGCCTCGGACCTATAACAATGCCAATATTAAAACAGTTGGTTAATAACATAATAGTATATGACAAGGGTGAAAACCGCATCCAGTATATATTATAATCGAATTCAAAAATTTATTCTAAATTATTACGGAAGAACAAACGGTACAAAGTCTTCTTTACCTGTATCATGCTGAGCACTTTCACAAGAAGTCATCAAATCGATTTGCGAAAATACACTAAAATGAAAATATATTAATCCTCACTGTAGTCGGCGAGAACAAAATCAGAATGCGAATCTACGCTAATTAAATCTTTGTGAACTGCTAATCTTTGCAGTTTACATGAGATTATCAAAGTCATAATTAGACAATATATTGTCTCTCCTGCAATCGCGCAGAGGTAAACCCCATTTGCGAATCTAAGCTAAACTGACAATATATTAACTCTCCCTGACTTGCGAATCTATGCAAATTAGATGAGATTATCAATTTGCTAATTGGCTAATATATTGCCCCTCATCCGAAGCCGGCAAGGAAAAACCCATTTGCGAAACTACGCTAAACAGACACTAAATTAACATTCCAGCAAGTGCGAATCTATGCAATTTAGATGAGATTATCAGAGTGCTAATTAGACAATATATTGCCTTCCCTGCGGTCTGCCGAGGTAAAACAGATTTGCGAATCTACGCTAAATAGACAATATATTAACTCTCCATGAAGTGCGAATCTATGCAATTTAGATGAGATTATCAAAGTGCTAATTAGACGATATATTGCCTCCTCTGTTGTCTCGCCGAGGAAAAACAGATTTGCGAATCTACGCTAAATAGACAATATACTAGCTCTCCAAGAAGTGCGAATCTATGCAATTTAGATGAGTTTATCAAATTGCTAATTAGACAATATATTGTCTGCCCTGCAATCTCGCCAAGGTAAAACACATTTGCGAATCTACGCTAAATAGAAAATATATTAACTCTCCATGAAGTGCGAATCTATGCAATTTAGATGAGGTTATCAAAGTGCTAGTTAGACAGTATATTTCCTCCCCTGCAGTCTCGCCGAGGTAAAACAGGTTTGCGAATCTACCCTAAATAAACAATATATTAACTCTCCATGAAGCGTGAATCTATGCAATTTAGATGAGTTTATCAAAGTGCTAATTAGACAATATTGTCTGCCCTGCAATCTCGCCAAGGTAAAACACATTTGCGAATCTACGCTAAATAGAAAATATATTAACTCTCCATGAAGTGCGAATCTATGCAATTTAGATGAGGTTATCAAAGTGCTAGTTAGACAGTATATTTCCTCCCCTGCAGTCTCGCCGAGGTAAAACAGGTTTGCGAATCTACCCTAAATAAACAATATATTAACTCTCCATGAAGTGTGAATCTATGCAATTTAGATGAGTTTATCAAAGTGCTAATTAGACAATATACATGTATTGTCTGCCCTGCAATCTCGCCAAGGTAAAACACATTTGCGAATCTACGCTAAATAGAAAATATATTAACTCTCCATGAAGTGCGAATCTATGCAATTTAGATCAGGTTATCAAAGTGCTAGTTAGACAGTATATTTCCTCCCCTGCAGTCTCGCCGAGGTAAAACAGGTTTGCGAATCTACCCTAAATAAACAATATATTAACTCTCCATGAAGTGTGAATCTATGCAATTTAGATGAGTTTATCAAAGTGCTAATTAGACAATATTGTCTTCTCTGCAATCTCGCCGAGGTAAAACACATTTGCGAATCTACGCTAAATAGACAATATATTAACTTTCCCTGAAGTGCGAATCTATGCAATTTAGATGAGATTATCAAAGTGCTAATTAGACAATATATTGTCTTCTCTGCAATCTCGCCGAGGTAAAACACACTTGCGAATCTACGCTAAATAGACAATATATGAACTCCCCATGAAGTGCGAATCTATGCAATTTAGATGAGATTATCAAAGTGCTAATTAGACAATATATTGTCTTCTCTGCAACCTAGACGAGGTCGATTCATAGCAGCGCCCCAAGAACAGCCACCTGGCGTCAGATTTGGGATATGAATATGCAAACATATATAGCACGACATTCTCTCTTACTGTGCAGAGTTTGGAATTCAAAGGACTCACAATAAAAAAAAATCCAGTTGTTTTTCTCCATATCTGAAGAAATAATTACTATACTTGCGAACTGCGAACCGCGGTCTAACTTTTTAAACGACAAATGAAGGATTGGTATTCATGCGGAGTCAGAATGCATGTTGAGCGATTTAGTCGAACATAACTCAAACCATAAATTTCAAACCAAGCTGAAAAACTTCCTGATTTACTACGCTGGTGAGGAACTCCCACAAATTTATATACCAGTCTCTCCTTAAATCAGTTCAGGAAACATCTAAGAATAGCCAAATTAAATGGGAAGATTCCCTGAACCTTCTGAATATCGGTGAAGCTGAATGGAAACTCATTAATCAAACCCTTTCTCTGTGACCACTGAAACCAATCTCCAATATTTTCAATGCCAGATTACACTTAACTACGTGGAATACAATCTTGGGCAAATGGGGAAGGGCAGAGTCGGAGAGATGTGTAAAAATGATAGGGAAACGATTCTGAATATACTTTGGTCGTATATCCATGTCAGAGATATATGGGCTCAATTCCAGGCCTGGGCTGTAGTGATAACTATTGCATCTGGAATCGACTTCTCATAGCTGTACGCTAATCCATTCATCGGACGAACGACTTGGAAATACTTTTGCTTTAGCCAATGACTTTCTCGCGTCCTTTCAAAGAAAGTGAGGTTCCATATCTATCCGATCTATAAGTTAACCTAAAATATATCATATTGATTAGAAAAGATGTGAAATAGATTTTCCTCTCATATAATTATGTATTTACAATCGATACAAATAATACATACCTGAGCTACATTTCCCTCTTTCTAGTGGAGAGTAAATATTATCTGTTAAAGTGTTTTGTATATGTAAGTACTGCTTATCCAGTCGGGATTATTGGAGTATGAAACTGTGTAAGCACTTGGCCATGTGCAATGATGTGGGTACTGTTTGTGTTGTTGAAAATCATGGTTTACTAAGGCAATAATAGCCCATTGGTTAATCCAGGGTTCCCATGAATTTTTTTTAGAAAAAATGATTGATGGCACTACGAATCACCAATATGACACCTCACATATGGTGGATGGTCCATCTAGACCTCATCATGTCCACCCAAACGCCCTTTTTCTACTACTACCCGACTGCATATGCGCAAAGTGACGAACTTCCATTACCCTACTTGGTCCGGGGGCGAGGGGCGCTACCAACTTTCTCCCCCATCTCCGGAACAAAAAAAAAAATGAAAGCTGACCCTTCCCGACTTTTTAGTTTATCGTATTGAGGTCATTTTGAGCCTATTTGCATTAAACAGAGGATCATGGGTAAATTCAAGATGACGGCCATGTGGGGGTATCAGCAAAGTGTTGTTTTCGTCATTTTTCTTTAAAATTCTTGCTTTTCTTCAAGGAAAATTGGGCAAAATCATGCCTCATGCCTGGACAGGTCCCCAAAAACCCAGGCCATATAGGATTAAAAACCAGGCCAGTAGTATAGAGCGAGCATTTGAGTTCACATTGACCTCAGAAATTTGCATATGACCTCTGTGACGTCACGCGACAGCCAATCAGAAGCGAGTATTCTGTCAGAAGGGTCAATGTGGGAGGTGGTGGTGGTGGTGGGTGGTGGGTTTAAGATGGCGGCTGGTGGTGGTGGTGGGTGGTGGGTTTAAGATGGCGGCTGGTGGTGGTGGTGGGTGGTGGGTTTAAGATGGCGGCTGGTGGTGGTGGTGGGTGGTGGGTTTAAGATGGCGGCTGGTGGTGGTGGTGGGTGGTGGGGTTAAGATGGCGGCTGGTGGTGGTGGTGGGTGGTGGGTTTAAGATGGCGGCTGGTGGTGGTGGTGGGTGGTGGGTTTAAGATGGCGGCTGGTGGTGGTGGTGGGTGGTGGGTTTAAGATGGCGGCTGTGGTTGGTGGTGGGATGGAGGTGGTGGGTTTAAGATTACAGCCCGAATCATAACGGACTGAAATTATTGAACCAGCACAGGGGCTTGGACTAGAAAGAGGGGGGAGGGGGTTGTTTTTGTCGTTGGCGACCCTGTGCGACATGTTACTACTTTTACATCGGTAAAAGGAATAACATTACAGCCCGAATCATAACGGACTGAAATTATTGAACCAGCACAGGGGCTTGGACTAGAAAGAGGGGGAGGAGGGGTGTTTTTGCATGATTGCAGATATTGTCACTGTCGTTGATGTCTAGACTTGTTCTGGGTTGTACAGTTCTGCCATGCGGAGGATGGGTACTAGTATTTCGCTGACGTCCTAGTAATAAACATAATCTATAGGTGTTGTACCATGTTAATAGGATCTGTACCACCCTAGGGTCGAGTGTTTATTGTCCCGTGTATCTCCACAAGAAAACAACAAACAAAATGGCGGCTCCAGGATGGTGTGGGGATGCCCTTTCCATATCACGGCGTCGACCGTAGCGCCATCTGCACACATTGACGCAAGGGAGACAACTCGTGTAGCCTAAGGGTATGAAAATAGCCGTGTTGGAGCTAGGGGAGTTACTAATGGTCCAATGGGGTCGAGTGAGGTATCGATGTGAAGCTTAGGTGAAGGGGCATCTGATGGGCTGGGTGTGGGATTGAACTAGTGGCATTCTGCGCATGCGCGGTGGCCCAAGGGTATGGACATAGACATTTTGGAGCTAGAGGAGCCAATAATGGTCCAATGGAGTTGTATGAGGTATCCATGTGAAGCATTCGTGAAGGGGCATCTGATGGGCTGGGTCTGGGGTTGAACTAGTGGCATTCTGCGCATGCGCGGTGGCCCAAGGGTATGGATATAGACATTTTGGAGCTAGAGGAGCCAATAATGGTCCAATGGAGTTGTATGAGGTATCCATGTGAAGCATTCGTGAAGGGGCATCTGAAGGAGTGGGTGTGGGGTTGAAATAGTGGCATTCTGCGCATGCGCGGTGGCCCAAGGGTATGGACATAGACGTTTTGGAGCTAGAGGAGCCAATAATGGTCCAATGGAGTTGTATGAGGTATCCATGTGAAGCATTCGTGAAGGGGCATCTGAAGGAGTGGGTGTGGGGTTGAACTAGTGGCATTCTGCGCATGCGCGGTGGCCCAAGGGTATGGACATAGCCGTGTTGGAGCTAGGGGAGTGACTACTGGCCCGATGGGGTCGAGTGAGGTATCAATGTGAAGCCTAGGTGAAGGGGCATCTGATGGGATGGGTGTGCGAAGCTCTCGTCCAATCAGAAGCGAGTATTTCAAATCCGTCCAAGAGCTCTCGTCCAATCAGAAGCGAGTATTTTGACCCGGTGCATTATGGGACATATCCAAGATGGCGGCACGTATGTTCAAGATGGCGGCACATCCGATGTCGAAAACTGGCCCTTTTGTCGGGATGTGGTCACCTAGTGTCGAAAACTGCACCCTGTATGGATCCCGCTAGACGTTTTGGAGCTAGGGGAGCCCTTAATGGGCCAATGGGGTCGAGTGAGGTCTCAAAGTGAAGCATTCGTGAAGGGGCATCTGATGGGCTGGGTGTGGGGTTGAACTATCGGCATTCTGCGCATGCGCAGTCTGGTCGTAGTATAGAAATAGACGTGTTGGGGTGGTGGTGGGCCCCTAGTGGGTCGATGGGATCGAGTGAGGTATCCATGTGAAGCCTAGGTGATGACATGGTCTATAAAACACGTCTCTCGGGATCACACACCTTCATTTCTACAGAGCCATGACGGAGATCCAGCCCTGTGCGACTCGCATTTTACAGCATGCCACCGCGGTGAATTCATTCACGGGTTACCGAGCAGTGGTCCGGTCCATGTTTGCAGATGGCGATGACAACAAGGGACGACGCCAGATCCTGAACGAGTTCACAGAAGCGGTCCTCCACAGAGTGCACTCGATGGAGAGGCGTGCCATCACTCATCACTACTGGACTATGACAGCCATCCTTGATGCTCGCGCTATGGACCAGGAGCGCTCACGCCGGAACCAGCGCCGGCTGGTTGGCCTCACACTAGTCTGTGCCGTATTGACCCTGGCGCTGTGGTATTGACAGTGGGGACTATAAATACGAGGGTCAGACAGAGTGTGTGTCATTCACCGTTCGACATTGGACCAAGCATGTCACCCGTCCTACGAGCCATCCTGCCCCTTACATCCCGGGTGGGGTTACACGTCTATGAAGACAAAGTCACCCTGGTGGAAGACCGTGGAGTTTGCTGGTCGCCCGCTGAGACCGTATCGAATACGGTGACGCTACCTCGTGACGGCTGGACCAAATTTAAACGGGTGTTGAGCGGCGAGCTCGATGGACACGTCATCCACATAGACAATGCCATCTACGTATACCGTGGACCTTTCTTCCCACGTCTGGGCCGCTACCAAGACCCCACGCGAGGCTTCACCCTAGACCCCGCTCTGTGGACAGCCTTCGAGAAAGTGGTGTCAATCGTGGACCAGCTGTTTACACCGGACGAGCGGTCATCAGATGAGTTGGAGTGGGCTCGTGTCCTGAGAGAATCGGCGGCAGAACCCAATGAACAACTACATGAACCCGACGACGATGCCATTGATTACCCGGCTACACTCAACCAGCCCAGTGATATGACCACCTGATCCTTTTGATCTCACGGGGTTGTCCCTATAAATACAAGAAACAGTCAACTCTGGTACCATTCACGTACTGACCATGGCGGAGCGTGTGATACTGGCGTATCTCAGCTTGACCCCCGAGGTTTTCCTGCACGTGTATGCGGATAAGGTCGCTATCATGGAGGAGGTGGGAGACATCTGTGATGCGGACCCTACACAACCGTGCCCGGCTCACATTCGTCTGTCCCGAGAGGGCTGGACCAAATTCAAACGGGTGTTGTCTGGTGAACTGGACGGCGATCTCATCCACTTGTGTCACGATGTGTACATCCGACGCGGCCCTTTCTTTGCCCAATTGGCTCGGCTAGATGGGGGTACAGTGCATTTTACCCTTCTCCCTGATCTATGGTCTGCATTGGAAGATGCCGTGGTAGATGTGGATGAAGTGCTTATCAAGCGGTCATCAGACGAGTTGGACTGGTCATTGACCATGGACACTGTGAAAGCCAATGAAGAAAATCAGAAAGAAACTCCGGCCCAAGATATACCCGTTATAAATAAACGATATAGCCAGGGTGCATCATCATTGTGTCACCATGACGCGCTGGGAGAAGGTGCTGGATAACTTATGCTACAGTCCCGACAGTCCGGCGGCCTATAGTGCATTGTCGGCTCTCTATCGAGCGGCCAAACCCCAGGGGATACAACGTGCCCAAGTCCGAGATTGGTTAAGAAGACAAGACACCTATACCTTACATCGATCTGTCCGTTGCCATTTTCTACGGAACCGGGTCATCGTGGGAGGAATAGATGCCCAGTGGCAAGCGGATTTGGTCGATATGAGCGCCTTTGCCAAACACAACGATGAGAATCGGTATATCTTGACGTGCATCGATATCCTATCCAAGTATGCGTGGGTGGTACCCATCCGGACGAAACGGGGGCAAATCTCATAGCGGCGTTCAAAGACATCTTCAAGACCGGGCGCAAACCTTTGTATTTGCAAACCGACGAAGGCACGGAATTCCTCAACAGACCGTTCCAACAGTTTCTGAAAGCCCAGAAGGTGTTTTTCTTCCATACGTACAACGAGACCAAGGTTTCCGTGGTGGAAAGGTTCAACAGGACATTCGAAGGCCGCATGTATAAATATTTCACCTATAAGAATACAAGGCGGTACATCGATGTTCTCCCGAAACTGGTGAGGGGTTACAATCGAGCCTATCATCGAAGTATAGAGAGAGCCACCATTACCGTGACCCAACGCAATGAAGCCCAAGTCCGGCGTGTCTTGTACCCCAGGCCATCGCAGCGAACGACGAAGGCGGTGTACAAGGTCGGGGACCCTGTACGGATCAGTAAAGTCAAGGGCAAGTTCGAGAAAAGTTACTTGCCCAACTGGAGCGATGAGCACTTCCTCATTAAACGGCGCCTACCCAGACAGCGGCGAGTCTATGAACTGGAAGATCTCCAAGGGGAGACGTTGCTGGGGACGTTTTACGAGATGGAATTACAGCCTGTTGTAAAAACACAGCAAGACTACTACACGGTGGAGCAGATTTTGAAAACGGAACGTCGACGTGGCAAACTGTTTCATTTCGTGAAATTGCAAGGTTGGCCCAGTTCCTTCAATTCCTGGGTCGCGGCCAACCAGGTGAAACGACTATAAAGCCAGACACCACTGCCGTCCTCCTTCATTCCACGTCCGACCACAATGCTATGGACAAACAGCAGCTGCCTCTGAAGACAGCGTCTCCAAAAACGCGCAAAGCACAAGTGGGCTTTGTGGTGCTATTGCTAACCCTGCTGAGTGTGTTGTACGCAGGTGTGTTTTACGACGTAGCCTATGTCAGCACGTTACTTAACCAACTGAGAACACCAGGCACCAGCGAAACCGGTCTACAGAGAGCACCAGTCGTATCGAGCCCAGTCACCACCACCACACCCCGTGTACAAGCCACAACGAGTGTAAGCTCTACACCTACACCAAGTACGCCCACTACGTCTGAACACCCACCGGATTTCATCCCTCACAGTGAACCGACGACCCACGTTGTACCCACCCCCAGCACCATCCCTGACAGTGAACAGACAACGACGACCGACGTTGTACCCACCACCACTCCAGTTCACTCGTACGAAATTTACAAGAGTGGGTTACCACGACAACGGATACACCTCGAACCATGGACCCTGGGTGGCAGCATCCCTTCACTTGCGTCATCGCGAGGACCGACGGGTTCCGGCAAAACGCACTTCAACACGCCGACAGCATGATCACCCCACCCATTGCCCGAGTCGTGTGGTGTTACGGAGAATGGCAGGCAGCGTATGCAGCAATGCCCCACATCACGTTCGTGGAAGGCCTATCCAACCTGGCCGATTTGGAACCCGACACCTTGGTGGTTCTGGATGATCTCATGGCGGAGACGGATGCACGGGTCACCCAACTCTTTACCAAAGGCAGCCATCATCGACGGCTCAGCATCATCTACATTGTGCAGAATCTGTTCAGTAAAAACAAAGAACATCGGAATATCAGCTTAAATGCCCACTACCTGGTGGTCTTCAAAAACCCGAGAGATACCACTCAACTGCTGCACCTGGCGAGACAGATGTATCCCGGCCGCACACCGTTTGCGTTGGAAGCCTTCAAAGATGCCACAACCCCTCAGCACGGGTATATGCTCTTCGACCTCAAGCAAGCCACCCCGACCACCTTCGACTACGGACCGGCATCTTTCCCGGAGAGGCCCACCACGTGTACATGCAAAAATAATGTAAACACACCCACAGTGGCTCCCCCAGCTGGGGTCTGTGTGTTTGATGATAGAGAATAATAAAAAGAATGAATACCACAGCAGGGTTGACTTTGTCTCTGAGGTAGATAAAAAGAGCAGCGTTGTGGGTTCTGGCATTAGTTGTACAGGATGTCTGCGCGAGTACGGAAGCACGCTCCAACGCTCCGTGTATTGAAGACGGCCCCACCCGAGTTAGTCCGAACCATTGTACGCGGTGCGGACCCTGACATTGTACGCTGTCTGTGCGAGATCGGGTACAACCCGTTTAAAGGCAACGTACCACTGACTCCGGCTCAGAAGACCAAGTTGGCCAAGCATAAGACAGGTCTCCGAACCTTAGTCCACAAGCGGGTCCCTCAAACACAAAAGAAAAAGGTGTTACAGAAAGGCGGCTTTCTCGGGGCCATCTTAGCACCGTTGGCCGCTTCCGTGTTGGGTCCAGTATTGGGTGGACTCTTCGGCCGACAATGAACCACACGAAAAAAATGGTCCTCGTCGAACCACGGTTCCTGCAAAACCTCCAATCACCCTACCCTGTCCCACCTACGATGAAGACCATAAACACCCTCGATGGAGAGATGCAACAGATCTTACAGAGACCGGGGTTAAGCGACAGTGAGAAAGTACAACGGTACAATGAGACGCTTCAACGGTACATGACGTTCATGGACCAATACAAAACCATGTCTACCCCAGCAACAGCACCACCACCACCACCACCACCACCACCACCACGTGACAGACCGCCGACCTCGGCACCGTTCCAACAGCCGGGTGGGGTAGCCCCCACAGCCCCACAGTGGGTGGAAGACGAAGTGCTGAAGAGTGTACCTGCCCCGTTCAAGAAACAAGCTGGCCTGGTATTACAACGGATGAAACAGAATCCTAACATGACTTGGAATGATAAAGGCGAACTCCTGGTACAGAATCAGGTGGTCCCCGGGACCCACATGACGGATTTAGTGAATGATCTGATGCGTCAACGCAGATCGCACACGGATCCTCGAGGATGGGAGGTCTTCGCTCAAGGCTTGAAAGACATGCATGTACCACAGGAATTGGTGGGGAACCCCCACCGCTGGGCCTTTATGCAATCACCGACTCGTGCACCACGACTCTCACCACAACCTTCTTGGGAAGCCGACTGGGAACCGGAGTCACCCTCCAAAACTCCACCACCACCACAACGGGCACCTTCTTTTCAAACCTTTAAAAACCACCCTCGATCAGGACACCCCACATCTCCAGAGCCATCACGTAGCAAGTCAACGCGACGGACACGACGCCGGACGCAACCGCCCAAGGCCTGGAACACCTATTAAAACCAACAGCAGCAGCAGGACAGCTCAGTCGCCATGTTTTACCTCACCCTACCCAGTAACAGTTCGCTGGATGTGTTTCCTGACAACACCGTGGCCAAGTACGTCACCCAGTTACCGCAACCGTTACATTTACCTGGCCGGTGGGAATGTGGCCTCGTGGATATCCAATACCCTTACTCGTGGTACAACGTGCGAGCCAATGAAGTGTGGTACGAGGTGACCTACGAAGGCAAAAACACCCGACTCACCCTGCCCGAAGGCCAATACGATACCCCAAAAGAGTTCATGGGTGGGCTGTCAAGACTGATGCATTATAAGGCGCTACGGGGGGTGACGAATACTTCAAGACCCATCAAAGCCTATCCCTTCAAGAATCACGTGGACTTCGATTACAACGCACACAACGACAAGGCACAGCTTATCGTCTCCGGCAAGGCGAGTGTCGTACTGAGTCCTATCCTACAGCAAATGCTGGGTTTCGATCTAAAGACGTTCGCTGGTCCCACCGAACACCATGGCGAGATGCCGATGGATATGAAGTCGGGTATGTACGGACTCTACGTCTACTCGGACGTGGTGGACAACCACATCGTGGGCGATATCAACACACCTCTGTTACGGGTGGTCCCCATTAAAAAGACGTATGGAGGTCAAGTCACCCACAGTTTCACCCACATGCTCTACTTGCCCGTACGACAAACTGACATCAACACGATCACGGTGGATATAAGAGATGACACGGGACGACCGGTGGCATTCGAACGAGGAAAAGTGGTGCTGACACTTCATTTTCGACAAGCACGTGCTCCCCACTTTGCATAATGAAAGTACCTTACGAGTGCGATGCACGCAGCTATGCCGACTATTATGCCCAACAGGCCGGGGGTGGCTTTCCGGTCTTTAGCGGTGCACGCATGCAACGAGGACATGGACTGGGGAACATACTCGGCAGCATTGTGAAAACGTTCCTGCCCTTGGTGACGCGTGGGGTGAAAGCAATCGGCAAACAAGCGGTACGCAGTGGACTGCAAGTGGCCGGTGATGTCTTGGGGGTACGGCACCCAAAGAATCCTTGAAACGGCGGGCCAAAGAAGCGGGAGGCGTCTTGGTGGCCAAAGCACAACGCACCGTTGGGAATAAAAGAGCTGCCCCACCGAGACCACGCACCAGTCGACGACCGACCCAGCGACGACGCACATCGAAGAAGACAAAGGATATCTTTTCTTAAAACATGTCCTTAATCCACGCCGAGTCCTGCCCCTCCACCAGCAGTGAATTTGATTTGTGGACCGTGCCGCCCACACAGACCAGTGTCGAACAAGGATTATGGGTGGAGCATCTCCCGCTCTCCAGCATCAACGAAACCGGGCCCATCGAGTTCACCATCAGTAATGCGGATACGGCCTATGTGGATTTAGCCCATACCTACTTGTATGTGAAAGCCAAGGTGGTCAATGGAGCTGGCACCAGAATCGCTGACCAAGCAACGGTGGGCCCGACGAATCTCTGGCTGCACTCGATGTTTCAGCAGGTGGATATTTTTCTCAGCGACAAACTCATCAGTGACTCCACCAACACGTACCCCTATCGAGCCTACATCGAGACACTGTTGTCGTATGGCCGAGAGGCTAAAAAATCTCAGCTGACAACCGCTTTATTCTACAAGGACACGCCCGAGCACATGGACACGGCGGACAATGGGGGATATAACAAACGGAAGGCTTTCACTGCGAACAGTGCCTCGGTGGATATGATGGGTCGACTGCATGCAGACATGTTCATGCAAGACCGGTACCTCTTGAACAAGATCCCCATCAAAATCCGACTGATACGGGCGCCTCCGACCTTCGCCTTGATGGCCACTAACGTAGAGGGGCATGCAGCGGACTATAAGATTGTCATCCAAGACGCAGTCCTGTATGTCCGAAAAGTGAAACCGAATCCAGCCGTTCAATTGGGACACATGAAAGCCTTGGAAACAAAACCAGCCCAGTACCCTATCCGACGTGTACAAACCAAAGTGTTCTCTGTGCCTGCTGGAAATATGGGCGCCAACAAAGAAAACCTGTTCCTGGGGGAACTACCCAAGCGATTGATCCTGGCCTGTGTGGAAAATACCAGTTTCAGCGGAGCCTACCCAGAGAATCCGTTTGACTTTCAACATTTCGGCATCAATTTTGTGGCCCTGCATGTGGATGGACAACAGGTGCCAGCCACGGCCTTAACACCGAACTTTGGGCGGAGGAATTTCATTCGAGCCTATCAGAGCCTGTTTACAGCCACCGGTCAAATCAACCAGGACGAAGGGAATATGATCAGTCGGGAGGACTACGCGAACGGATACACGTTGTTCTGTTTCGATCTGACCCCCACCTTAGAGAACGATCATCAGCTGGCCCTGGCCAAGCAAGGCAACTTACGGTTGGAAATCCACTTTACACGAGCCCTGGCGACCACCGTCAATGTGATCTGCTACGCCGAGTTTGACAACATCATTCAAGTGGACAAGGCGCGCAACGTCCTGTGTGACTTCTCCACCTAACATGGATACAGACCAGATAACCACCGTGCTGGAGAATGACCCAGAGACACGTATGGTCTTTCAAGGGGTGTTCGCCCGAGATGTGTTCCCATTAGACCGTATGTATCCTGCTGCTTACGTTCTCAACACGGACCCGATGGATCGGTCCGGTGAACACTGGGTGGCCGTGTACTTGACAGAACAGCAGGGCGAATACTTTGACCCGTACGGCCTGCCACCCCTCCATCCCGATTTAACAGACTTCATGGATCAAGGCACAGAGACGTGGTGTTGGAACAGTCAAACGTTGCAAAGCCTGACCAGTGGTGTGTGCGGACAATATTGCTTGTTTTACCTGTACCATCGATGCCGGGGAAGACCCTTATCTACCATCGTACAGATGTTTGACGAGTACCCCAGGCCGAGGACCGCGATGTACTCGTCTATGACTGGGCCGCCCATCATTTCAATGTACAAGCCCCGTTCTGGGCTTAAGTTAATGACAAGCCCCTTGTTCTGGGCTTAAGTTTACAAGCCCCTTGTTCTGGGCTTCAATGTGCAAGCCCCTTGTTCTGGGCTTCAGTTAATTACAAGCCCCTTGTTCTGGGCTTCAGTTTTCACGTGGTTGTTCTCACGTTGTTGTTGTTCACTGAATAAAAAAAAATGAGATCTCACCAAAAAACCCTGTCTTGTGTGTTTTATTCCTAATGCATCAATGCCCAATGTGGAGATTCAGTCAAACTGAAATCAGTGGTGTAGGATGGGGCCAAAATGTAACCCATCAATGTTAGAATGCAAGAGCACTATAGTAAAAATAGAGAGCCAATGAAATCAGCCTACAGACCAAGTACGTGTTTTTGGTCTAGGTTTGGATCGGGCATTTCATTGAGGTGCGTGTATACGGTGAGTGAAGAGACTCGTCCAACACGTATAGATCAAGTTGATGACTATAAGTTCTAGGTAACCCATCAAGGTTAGAATGCAAGAGCACTATAATAAAAATAGAGAGCCAATGAAATCAGCCTACAGACCAAGTACGTGTTTTTGGTCTAGGTTTGGAGCGGGCATTTCATTGAGGTACGTGTATACGGTGAGTGAAGAGACTCGTCCAACACGTATAGAGTATGACTATAAGTTCTATGAGCATAATGCATGAAACTGGCTTTGAACACCGTATTAGCCAATCAGTGGCCTAGAATGGAGCCAAAGCTAACCCATCCATGTCCAGAAAACATTACCCGGGTGTACAAGAACCCAGATGTAGGCGCGGACGTCAGCGAAAGCACACCGTGAGTACCCCAATTCGATTGGCTGATTGTTCGACCGCTGATTGGTTCTTTTTCTCGACCGCTGATTGGCTCTTTTTCTCGACCGCTGATTGGTCCAAATGGAACTGCCCATCTTTCCCAGGTTCATCTAGAATCCCCTTTTTTGTGCTCAAGCTCTGACTATAGCGATGCCGCAACATTGTCTCATTGGACATTGGACCGTTTGACCTGGAGGTGACCCTTTGACCTTTTGACCCGCGTCCGCGCGCACACTGCCGGGGATGACGCGCGCACTTCCGGAGAACCCGCGCGCGCGCGCGCGCGCTCGCGCTGCGGGGCGGGGCGGGGCGGGAAAACACCCCGGAGGGTTGAACGTTGGAACTCTTCTGGGTTTGGAGGTAGTTTTAGTGAAAAACCCGGAAGTGACGTCACAACCCCCACGTGACCTGCGCAGCAGAATGGATACGACACCCTAGTGTAACTCCCTCACCTAGGCTTCGCATGGATACCTCACTCGATCCCATCGACCCACTAGGGGCCCACCTACACCCCAACACGTCTATTTCTATACTACGGCCAGACTGCGCATGCGCAGAATGCCGATAGTTCAACCCCACACCCAGCCCATCAGATGCCCTTTCACGAATGCTTCACTTTGATACCTCACTCGACCCCATTGGCCCATTAAGGGCTCCCCTAGCTCCAAAACGCCTAGCGGGATCCATACAGGGTGCAGTTTTCGACACTAGGTGACCACATCCCGACAAAAGGGCCAGTTTTCGACACCGGATGTGCCGCCATCTTGAACATACGTGCCGCCATCTTGGATATGTCCCATAATGCACCGGGTCAAAATACTCGCTTCTGATTGGACGAGAGCTCTGGGACGGATTTGAAATACTCGCTTCTGATTGGACGAGAGCTTCGCACACCCAACCCATCAGATGCCCCTTCACCTAAGCTTCACTTTGATACCTCACTCGACCCCACTGGCTCATTAGGGGCTCCCCTAGCTCCAAAACGTCTATGTTCATACCCTTGGGCCACCGCGCATGCGCAGAATGACGCTATGTCAACCCCACACCCACCCCCTCAGATGCCCCTTCACATAAGATTCACTTTGATACCTCACTCGACCCCACCGGACCAGTAGTAACTCACCTAGCTCCCAACACGGCTATGTTCATACCCTTGGGCCACCGCGCATGAGCAGAATGCCACTAGTTCAACCCCACACCCAGCCCATCAGATGCCTCTTCACGAATGCTTCACATGGATACCTCATGCAACTCCATCGGACCATTATTGGCTTCGCTAGCTCCAAAACGTCTATGTTCATACCCTTGGGCCACCGCGCATGTGCAGAATGACGCTATGTCAACCCCACACCCAGCCCATCAGATGCCCCTTCACGAATGCTTCACATGGATACCTCATACAACTCCATTGGACCATTATTGGCTCCTCTAGCTCCAAAATGTCTATGTCCATACACTTGGGCCACCGCGCATGCGCAGAATGCCACTAGTTCAACCCCACACCCAGCCCATCAGATGCCCCTTCACGAATGCTTCACATGGATACCTCATACAACTCCATTGGACCATTATTGGCTCCTCTAGCTCCAAAACGTCTATGTCCATACCCTTGGGCCACCGCGCATGCGCAGAATGCCACTAGTTCAACGCCACACCCACTCCTTCAGATGCCCCTTCACGAATGCTTCACATGGATACCTCATACGACACCATCGGCCCATTAGGGACTCCCCTAGCTCCAAAACGTCTATTTCCATACCCTTGGGCCACCGCGCATGCGCAGAATGGTGACAACGGCTGAGCCACTAGTCCAGTCCGATGCCCCTTCACATAAGCTTCACTTTGATACCTCACTCGACCCCATCGGACCATTATTGGCTTCGCTAGCTCCAAAACGTCTATTTCCATACCCTTGGGCCACCGCGCATGCGCAGAATGCCACTAGTTCATCCCCACACCCAGCCCATCAGATGACCCTTCACCTAAGCTTCACATTGATACCTCACTCGACCCCAATGGACCATTGGTAACTCCCCTAGCTCCAACACGGCTATTTTCATACCCTTAGGCTACACGAGTTGTCTCCCTTGCGTCAATGTGTGCAGATGGCGCTACGGTCGACGCCGTGATATGGAAAGGGCATCCCCACACCATCCTGGAGCCGCCATTTTGTTTGTTGTTTTCTTGCGGAGATACACGGGACAATAAACACTCGACCCTAGGGTGGTACAGATGCTAGACTGATCCTATTAACATGGTACAACACCTATAGATTATGTTTATTGCTAGGACGTCAGCGAAATACTAGTACCCATCCTCCGCATGGCAGAACTGTACAACCCAGAACAAGACTAGACATGCCTTGATCTCTCACTCGATGCCGCCATCTTAAACCCACCACCCACCCACCACCCCACAGCCGCCATCTTAAACCCACCACCACACACCACCCCACAGCCGCCATCTTAAACCCACCACCACCCACCACCCCACAGCCGCCATCTTAAACCACCACCACCCACCACCCCACAGCCGCCATCTTAAACCCACCACCACCCACCACCCCACAGCCGCCATCTTAAACCCACCACCACCCACCACCCCACAGCCGCCATCTTAAACCCACCACCACCCACCACCCCACAGCCGCCATCTTAAACCCACCACCACCCACCACCCCACAGCCGCCATCTTAAACCCACCACCACCCACCACCCCATAGCCGACCTCACGCATGCGCACACCGTCACAATACCGCCACATTTTTTTCGCTGTGACGTCACAAAAGGTTCTGCGCATGCGCAGTGAAGAGCTGTTGACTCGAAATGCTCGCTCTATACTACTTGCATTTGAAGATAAAATTGACAAAGGGGGAAATTCGGAAGTGCTGACCATACTCCGGGCGCTTCAAGGTTATATGCATATCAGGGCCTTAACGCCTATGTTTGTTTTCTGGACATTGATTGGTTACAGTTGGCCCCATACTAGGTCACTGATTGGCTACTTTCTCAGCCCATTCATTAACTGGCCTATACCAGTTTGGTTAAAATTAGAATCCCACATGTCTGTTAAAGCATTGGGCATTAATGGCCACTTAAGCTCGTAACCTGTTGTACAGAAACACACAAGACAGGGTTTTGAGTGAGATCTCATTTTGTTTTTTATTGAACAATAAATAACAGCAACAACGTGAGAACAACCACGTGAGAACTGAAGCCCAGAACAGGGGCTTGTGCATTGAAATGGCTAGAACATAAGCCCAGAACGGGGCTTGTACATTGAAATGATATGCGGCCCAGTCATACACGAGTACATCTCGGTCGTCGGCCTTGGGGTACTCATCAAACATCAGTACGATGGTGTGTAGCGTTCTTCTCCGGCATCGATGGTAGAGGTAGAACAAGCAATACTGTCCGCACATGCTACTGATCAGGCTTGCAACGCTTGACTGTTCCAACACCAGGTCTCCGTGCATTCGTCCATGAAGTCGGTTAAATCGGGATGGACAGGTGGCAGGCCGTACGGGTCAAAGTATTCGCCCTGCTGTTTTGTCAAGTACACGGCCACCCAATGTTGACCGAGCCGAACCATCGGGTCCGTGCTGAGGACGTAGGCGGCAGGATACACGGTCTAATGGGAACACATGTCGGGCGAACACCCCTTGAAAGACCATACCTGTCCCTGGGTCATTCTCCAGCACGGTGGTTATCTGGTCTCTATCCATGTTAGGTGACCAAGTCACACAGGACGTTGTGCGCCTTGTCAACTTGAATGATGTTGTCAAACTCGGCGTAGCAGATCACATTGATGGTGCTCCGGAGGGCTCGTGCAAAGTGGATTTCCAACCGTTGCTTGGCGAGGGTCAGCTGATGGTCGTTCTCTAAGGTGGGGGTCAGATCGAAACAGAACAACGTGTATTCGCTCGCGTAGTCCTCCCGACTGATCATATTCCCTTCGTCCTAGTTGATTTGACCGGTCGCTGTAAACAAGCTCTGATAGGCTCGAATGAAATTCCCGCGCCCAAAGTTCGGTGTTAAGGCCGTGGCTGGGACCTGTTGTCAGTCCACATGCAGGATCACAAAAGTGATGCCGAAAATATTTAAAGTCAAGCGGGTTCTCTGGGTAGACTCCGCTGGAAGTTGTATTCTCCACACAGGCCAGGATCAATCGCTTGGGCAGTTCCCCCAGGAACAGGTTTTCTTTGTTGGCGCTCATATTCCCGGCAGGCACAGAGAACACTTTGGTTTGCACACGTCGGATAGGGTACTGGACTGGTTTTGTTCCCAAGGCTTTGAGGTGTCTCAACTGAACGACTGGATTCGGTTTCACTTTTCGGACATACAGGACTGAGTCTTGGACTGGACTTGGACTGAATCATGGCTTAGTGGCGAGCAGATGTGTGTGTGGTCTCCTCCGGCAAAATCCATTCTAAATCGGCAGTTATGTTGACCATCCAGTGAAAATAATCCGATTGTGTTCATCATTACGACCATTGCTATTATTTTCTGCATATTTTATGGCTGGAAAGAAAGGAAGGAAACGAAAATCTAGGATGGACTCTGAAGAAAAATCGGCTCCAAAATCAACAGAGAAAATGGCCGCATCTTGTCATTTGGAAGAATCTAGCTCGGACGTTGATCTTGAAGTTTCTCCCGAGGCTCTTACACTGGCGGATGACTATAAAGTCACGGACCTTGCAGACATTAGTAAGTGTTTTGTCAAATTACACCTCAGTTTCTCACATGAACTCCAGTCTCTTTCGGGTAAGGTGAAAACCGTGCAAAAAAAGGTCAATGACATAGAAAAATCGGTTGAAAATATCGACTTGGGGCTGGAAGAAATTCATGAGCACAGCATTCCGGCTATTCGTAAGGAATTAGATGCCGAGAGAAATGAACGACTGAAATTAGATTTGTGGGGGAGAAAGTGGAATCTAATTGTCAAGGGAGACCCGGGTAATAGCCAAGAACGACCCCGAGCAACTGCAGATTTAGTGAGGGCTACATTTACCGACACCCTGAAACTGCCGAAAGGAGATGTTGATAGCTTTCTTTTTCAATCCGTCCATAGACTGAAAGGGGGTCCAGTGGGTAAAAAGAACGTTCATGTTCGCTTTTTGAGATTAGAAGACCGCGATCAAGTTCTTGAAGAAGCCCGTAAATTACCGAGGGGTAACGGTTTTAGTGCTGTTCCTGACCTGCCTCCCCCCCTGGCCCAACTGCGGCATGATTTGTCGAAGAAATTACAGGAGCTGCCGAAGACGGAGGCAGAGAAAAGAAAAATTGTCTACCTAAGGGAAGCCCCCTTCATAGCCCTGGTCAAGAAATGAAAGCCTTCATACTTGTCCATTTCTAGCAGTCTAGGTTCTGATAGCCCAACTGTAAATGAGTAGTCAACAACCAATACAGATATCTGTCGTCACATGCTCTGGTTTGCACTGCTAACAGCTACATAGAACGGAATGTGTCGATCCTATTTAATGGTCAGTCCTGTTTAATGATTGACGTTACCAACTTAGTTCCAGTCAGTTTGTCTATTCGCGTAATTTATACGTATGCGTAGTCTCTGTGGGATTATCTTGATCGGGAAAACTTCTATGACAATGGGATTCGTCATGTGCTTATAAGCTACCATCGATAATGGTGTCGCCTCCAACTCCAATACCATCAATACTTGGGATCTTGTTACATGACCGATCTTTCTTAGTGAGTTAAAATCCATTGCTGTGTCCAAGATCAATGTGCACTATTAATATTTGATCATGTTCACACACCGATCATTCCGAATGTGTTTAACATAATTCCTGTGACCAAGATCTATGTGTACTATTTTTATTTGCGATTTTGTTACACACCGATCATTCTGAGTGAGTTCAAACTCATTGCTGTGTTCATGATCAGTGTATTTTATCAGTATTTGGGGTCTTGTTACACATCGGTCATTCTGAATGAGTTCTAACCTAATGCAGTGTCCTAGATCTAGGGGTACTATTAATATTTGGGATCTTGGTACTCATCGATCTTTCCTAATGAGAACAAATCTATTGCTATGTCCAAGATCAATGTGTACCATCCATATTTCGGCTCTTGTTACACACCGATCATTCTGAATGAGTTCAAAACAATTCTTGCTGTGTCCACCATCTACGTGTACTATTTTTATCTGGGCTTTTGTCACATACTGATCATTCTGAGAGAATTCAAAATAATGTGTCCAAGATCAGTGTGTCCTATCATGTACTATTTTTACTTATTTCGTCACACACCGATCATTCTGAGAGTTTTCGAATCTAATGCTGTGACCTAGCTCAGTGTGTTCTATCATGTACTATTTTTACTTATTTTGTCACACACCGATCACTGTGAGAGTTTTCGAATCTAATGCTGTGACCAAGCCCAGTGTGTTCTATCAGCATTTGGATCTTGTTGCACACCGATCATTCTGAATGAGTTCAAATTAATAGTTTTTAGATCTATGTGTACTATCAATATTTGTGATCCTGGTACCCATCGATCTTTCCCAATGAGTATAAATCGATTGATATGTTCATGATCAACGTGTATCATCAATATTTGTGATTTTGTTATACATTGATCAATCTGAACGAGCACTAAATTATTGCTATGTCAAGATCAGTGTATTTTATCAGTATTTGGGGTCTTGTTACACACCGGTCATTCTGAATGAGTTCTAAACTAATGCAGTGTCCTAGATCTAGGGGTACTATTAATATTTGGGATCTTGGTACTCACCGATCTTTCCTAATGAGAACAAATCTATTGCAATGTCCAAGATCAATGTGTACCATACATATTTCGGCTCTTGTTACACATCGATCATTCTGAATGAGTTCAAAACAATTCTTGCCGTGTCCACCATCTATGTGTACTATTTTTATCTGGGCCTTTGTCACATACCGATCATTCTGAAAGAATTCAAAATAATGTGTCCCAAGATCAGTGTGTTCTATCATGTACTATTTTTACTTATTTTGTCATACACTGATCATTCTGAGATTTTTCGAATCTAATGCTGTGACCAAGCTCAGTGTGTTCTATCATCATTTGGATCTTGTTACACACCGATCATTCTGAATGACTTCAAATTAATACAGTTTTTAGATCTATGTGTACTATCAATATTTGTGATCCTGGTACCCATCGATCTTTCCCAATGAGTATAAATCGATTGCTATGTTCATGATCAACGTGTATCATCAATATCTGTGATTTTGTTATACATTGATCATTCTGAACGAGCACTAAATTATTGCTATGTCCAAGATCAATATTCCGGTTATACACCGATCATTCTGAATGAACAATAGCAGGGATCTTGTCACAAGTGGATCATTATGAAGGAGTCAAAAACTATTGCTGTGTCCAAGATCACCATCTGGGTTCTTGTTTAGTGTTACACATCGATTATTCTAACGAGTAAAAAACTTTTGCTGTGACCAAGATCAATGTGTACTATTTTTATTGGGATAATCCATACATTATGCAATGATAATTATATATGTATATATATATATAAGTAAATATAGAAATTATACAAATTTTTCGATTTAGTGAGACATTATTGAAGTACAGGAGAGTGCCAATACACACCAGCTTAAAGTTTTGAGACTCGCATGCTGTTATTTACTTTGAATTATTTCTATTTTTATGTAAGTTTTCCAACTTCCACAGACATTTCCTTTCTAACCGATTACATTGATTTACATTTTCAAAACGTCTTACCTTATGGCTGAACATATTAACGATGAGGGTGCTCCTTCAAATCTAATGTCTCAGCTGCCTTTCTTCTTGACCGAAATTGATTCTCCCAGTGAAACATCTTTACATATTGATTTTGAATATTCGTTAGACGCAATTGATGATATGTGTTTCAATCCATTGCAGCTTAACAATGATGATGCAGACATTTACGTAACTGAAGACAATCAGTATGAGAAGGCATACTGGAATGATATTAACTCTCATCAATCCAAATATTATATAGAACAATCTTTCACATCTAGTATTAGATCAAACGGCATTACCGAAAACCGGTCCCTTTCTGTTATACATTTTAATGCCAGAAGCCTACGTAAACATTATTCAGAAATCCTAGCTTTGTGTTGCAGTTTGAATTTTAATTTTTCTGTTATTGGAATCTCCGAAAGCTGGCTTAATCCCTCGACTGAAAATTTATTTGATATTCCCGGCTATCGGCCTTTTTGTTCCTCCAGATCTAAGAAAAAGGGTGTCGGGTTAATATTATATGTGAAGGATACCATAACAAATTGTACCATTATTGAAGAAGCTTCATATCGTGAAGATGATGGAGAGTATAAATCACTATTTGTTCAACTTGACATGGAAAGCAATCGTATACAGTTGGTATTATCTACAGACCACCAGGAAAAAATGTAGTAATTTTTAACGATAGCCTAAAACCTCTTTTGGACAAATTTAAACTTGAAAATAAGAAATGAATACTTATGAGTAATTTCAACATTGATTTATTCAAGACAGATACGCATCGTCCTTCTAAAAATTTTAGTGAATTACTAAAATCGTATGATTTTTTTCCAAAGATAACAAAGCCGACTAGGGTAAAATCTCGGTCAGCAACTTAATTGACAATGTTTATCAAAATTTTCATGAGGATAGTTTGTTGTCTGGAATACTACTTACTGACATAACCGATCATTTCCCATTCTTTCACATAAATAGGGCATTAGACTTCATATCTCCTGTTTCACATTCTTATACATATAGAATATTTAATGAGGAAAATAAAATAAATTTCGAACAGAAAGTAAAGACCATTGATTGGAGTGAGGTCACTAATGAATCCGACGATGTTGATAATGCTTTTGAATCATTTTCTAACAAATTCCTATCTGCATACAATGAATGTTTTCCTATGGTGTCGTCAACTTCTGCAAAAGTATATATTAAGAAGCCATGGATAACTCGATCCATTCTGAACTCAATTCGCGAAAAAAATAGACTCTATAGACTACATAAGAAAGCAAATAAAACCGAAATCACTCGTCAATACAAGCAGTATAGAAACAAATCGAATCATACATTAAAATTAGCTAAGAAATTATATTATGAGAAAAAATTTAATCAGTGCAATAGTGATATCAAAGGCACGTGGAAGGTCTTGAACGACCTCATGAACCGCAAGAAGACTACTTCCTTACCAAATACGTTTAAAGTCAATGACCATGATACATCGGATCCCTTAACAATTGCAAATGGATTCAATGATTACTTCAGTACAGTTGCCTCTAAACTTGGAGACAAAATTCCAACATGTTCTCGAAATTTCGAAGATTTTTTGTCAAATGTTTATGAAAAGCAATTTAGCTTTGAACCCTGTTCAGTAAACGATATTACCGATATTGTAAGTAACTTGAAAAATTCAGCCTGCGGAATTGATGGGGTGCGTACTTCTATACTCAAATCTGTTTTCAACATAATAGGTCTCCCATTATGTCATATTATAAATTTGTCCTTTGAATCTGGTGTAGTACCTGATCTTTTAAAGGTAGCTAAAGTGACGCCGTTGTTTAAAAATGGGGAGAAATATTTATTTGAAAATTACAGACCTATTTCAGTTTTGCCTTGTTTCAGTAAAATAGTCGAAAAATTAGTAATAAGTAAGATATTAGATTTTTTAGAAAATCACAATATAATTTGCTCCAATCAATATGGTTTTCGGAGGAATCATTCAACATTTTTAGCTGTATTATCCCTTCATGACAAATTAGTAGCGGCAAGAGAGGCCAACAAATATTCAATAACTACCTTTCTGGATCTATCAAAAGCGTTCGACACGGTGGACCATGATATCCTCCTGCATAAATTAGCTCATTATGGGTTTCGGGGAAGTTCTAATGACTGGTTTCGAAGTTATTTGTCATCTCGCACTCAGTGCACAAAATATAACGATACCTTGCCAGCCTACAAACCAATATCATGTGGTGTACCACAGGGTTCTATTTTAGGTCCTATTCTTTTTCTGATTTATATAAACGACTTGTCCTCAGTAAGCAGCATTGTTGAACTAATTCTTTTTGCAGATGATACCTCAGTAATTCTCGCTGATGACGATCCGAACTCTTGTTTGAGATTATGACGTTGGAACTTAATAAACTATCCGACTGGTTTTCATGCAACAGATTGTCCCTGAATATTAAAAAGACTAAATTTATGATAATAAGTCCGTCTAAGAAATGTAAAATGCCAATGCACAATGATTTATCTATTTCCGAAATCCCTATCGAAGAAGTAGACAAATTTAAATTTCTTGGAGTAATTTTTAACAACAAATTAAGCTGGCTCTCGCACATTGAGGATATAAGGAACAAGGTTTGCATGAATATAGGAATAATTCGTCATATTAAGGATAATTTGAATAGAAAAACTCTTTTCATTCTATACTACTCACTGATATATCCATACTTATCATATTGCAATATCGTTTGGGGAAATACTTATCCTACGCATCTTCAACCGTTGCTGCTGTTACAAAAAAAGGCTATATGTTTAATCACATTTTCGTCAAAATATGACAATACCGCCCCATTATTCCAAATATTGTCCATAAAAGAAATAAACGACTACCAGGTGTTAATTTTTGTTGACAAATTTTTCAATCGCACAGACCTTTAGATCATATTTTTCAAAATTATCTGCTGTCCACAGGTACCCAGCTAGACAGGCTAAATTAAATTTATATCGCGATTTTTACTACTCTGACTTATCTTTTTATAGTACTAAAATAAAGGATCCTAAAATATGGAACAATTTACCCTCTCAGTTAAAATCTCACGTTTCGCTCTCATTATTTAAATCTAGGATAAAATCGTATTTATTACTGGAACATAATTAGACATCTATTCTGTTTGCCGTCTATGGAAGTTGGAAATTAAATTTGTATTTTGTTTTATACAAAATTGAATTGTCTCACTATGATAGAGTTTACCGCATATTATCATCTTTGTAAATATAATTATTTTTTTGGGATAAAACAAACCCCTCGGGGTTTTCATCCCGCCACTATTATATTTTGTTTACTAAACATTATTGTTATGCATGGTGAAATAAAAATCAAATCAAATTAGTCAGCTACATGCCCCTCTACGTTAGTGGCCATCAAGGCGAAGGTCGGAGGCGCCGGTATCAGTCGGATTTTGATGGGGATCTTGTTCACGAGGTACCGGTCTTGCATAAAGATGTCTGCGTGCAGTCGACCGATGAGATAGACCGAGCTGCCGTTCGCAGTGAAACCCTTCCGTTTGCTATATCCAGCATTGTTCTCCGTGCCCATGTCCTCGGGTGAGTCCCGGTAGAATAAAGGGACTGTTAGCTGAGATTTTTTAGCCTCTCGCCCATACGCCAACAGCGTCTCGATGTAGACTCGATAGAGGTACGTGTTGGTCGAGTCACTAATGAGTTTGTCGCTGAGAAAAAGATCCACCTGTTGAAACAGAGAGTGCAGCCAGAGATTCGTCCACCGTTGCTTGGTCGACGATTCTGGAGTCATCCCCATTTGAAGATCTTGGCTTTCACATACAAGTACGTATGCGGAAAATCCACATAGGCCGTATCTGCATTGCTGATGGGCACTGTTTCGTTGATGCTGGAGAGCGGGAGATGCTCCGCCCATAATCCTTGTTCGGCACTGTTCTGTGTGGGTGGGACGGTCCACAAATCAAATTCACTGTTGGTGGAGGGGCAGGACTCGGCGTGGATTAAGGACATGTTGAAGAAACGATATCCGGGGACTTCGATGTGCGTCGTCGCTGTGTCGGTCGTCGACTGGTGCGCGGTCTCGGTGGTGCAGGTATTACGGTGATCTGTGCTTTGGCGACCAAGACGCCTCCTGCTTCTTTAGCTCGGCGTTTCAGTGCTTCTTTGACGGGGACACCGCTGAACGCATCTCCCAGGGCTTGCACCCCACTTCGGAACGCTTGTTTGCCGACCGCTTTTACCCCATGCGTCACCAAGGGCAAGAACGTTGCTCCCGAGTATGTTCCCCATTCCATGACGCTGAATGCGTGTACCTACAAAGACCGGAAGGCCACGCCCGGCCTGTTGGGTATAATAGTCCATATAGCTGCGTGCATCGCATTCGTAAGGTACTTTCATTATACAAAGTTGGGCGAACGTGCTTGTCGAAAATGAAGTGTGACCACCACTTTCCCAATCTCGATTGCCAAATGTTGTCCGGTGTCATCCCTTATATCGATGGTGATGGTACTGATGTCAGTTTGTCGCACCGCTAGATAGAGTACGTGGTTAAAGCCCTGTGTGACCTGATCTCCGTAGTTCCCTTGCACTGGGCAGACGCGGAGCAGGGGCGCATCGATATCGCCGACAATGTGACCATCCACCACATCCGAATAGACAGAGTCCATACAAGCCAGCCTTAAGATCCAACATGGTCTTTCCCTTGAGCCGACCAGGCTCGACATAGTTATCCGTCACCAGTGCACACACCTCCTTCAAAGTCTTGCTGAAACGTACGCTCGCATTGCTCTGAAGAATGACCAGGAACTTGTGGTTCCACTCGTGGTACTCCATCTGGATCATGTTTGCAAACGGGAAGATATTGATTCCTCCAGGGGTCGAGCTCTTGATGAGGTTACGCAACGCCTGGATGAATATTTTGGGTGCATGGTACTGGCCTTCGGGAAGAGTGAAGTTATAGGTGTTGCCTTCGTATACGACTTCGTACCACACCGTATCATGTTGCATGTTGTACCACGTATATGGGTACTGGATATCCACTAGGCCACACTCTCAACATCCGGGGAGATGCAAGGGATGTGGCAGCTGCATGACATAATGGGCCAAGGTGTTGTTGGGAAACACCGCAGACGAACTGTTACTGGGTAGGGTGAGGTAAAACATGACGACTGAGCTTTCCTGCTGCCGCTCCCAGTATTAATAGTTATCCCAGGCCTTGGGCGGTTGTACCCGGCGTCGTGATCGTCGCGGTGACTTGCTACGTGTCATAGATCTTGATGGGCGTAGTTTCAGGGGTGGTGTTGTAAAGAGGTGAAAAGAAGGTACCCGAAGTTTTGGGTGGTGACTCCGGTTCCCACTCGGCTTCCCAAGTAGGTGCGGATTGCGTCTGTTGTTGTGCACGTATCGGCGATTGCTGATCACGCTGTATCCAGGACCAGCGCTGGGGTTCCCCACCAATTCATGTGGTACATGAATGTCTTTCGAGCCTTGAGCAAACACCTCCCATCCTTGAGGATCCGTGTGCGACCTGCGTTGACGCATTACGTCATTCACTAAATCCGGGACCTGGGACCACCTGTTTCTGTACTAGTAGTTCGCTTTTATCATTCCAAGTCAGGTTAGGATTGACTTTCACCCGTTGTAATACCAGGCCCGCTTGTTTCTTGAACGATGCATGTACACTCTTTAAGACTTCGTCTTCGACCCACTGTGGGGCTGTCGGTGGTACACCTGGTAATGGTGGCTGTTGGAACGGTGCTGAGGTCGGCGGTGTGTCGCGTGACGGTGGTGGTGGTGCTGGGGTAGAGAGGGTTTTGTATAGGTCCATGAACGTCGTGTACCGTTGACGCGTCTCATTGTACTGTTGTACTTTCCCACTGGCGCTTAACCTCGGTCGTGGTAGAATCTGTTGCATCTCGTGATCGAGGGTGTTCATCGTCTTCACCGCAGGTGCGATCGGATAGGGCGATTGAAGGCTTTGAAGGAGCCGTGGTTCGACGAGGACAATTTTTTTCGTGTGGTTCATTGTCGGCCTAACAGTCTGCCCAATATCGGTCTCAACACGGAAGTGGCCAACGGTGCTAAAATGGCCCCGAGAAAGCCGCCTTTCTGTAACAACTTTTTCTTCTTAGCCTGAGAGACTCGCTTCTGGACTAGGGTTCGGAGACCTGTCTTATGCTTGACCAACTTGGTATTCTGAGCCGGAGTCAGTGGTAGGCTGCCTTATAACAGGTTGCACCCGATCTCGCACAAACAGCGTAGAAGGTCAGGGTCCGCGCCGCGTACAATGGTTCGGACCAACTCGAGTGGGGCCGTCTTCAATACACGGAGCGTCGGGGCGTGCTTCTGTACTCGCGCAGACATCATGCACAACTGATACTAGAACCCACAGTCCTGCGCTTTTTATCCATTGCGGGCTACCTCGTGAATATTCTTCCACTTCAGAGGCAAAGTCAATGATGTTGTATTAATTCTTTTATTATCCCATCATCAAACACACGCCCCAGCTGGGGGAGTCACTGTGGATGTATTTACATTATTTTTGCATGTACACGTGGTGGGTTTCTCCAAGAAGCGGCCCGTAGTCGAAGGCGGTCGGGGGTGGCTTTCTTCAGGTCGAAAAGCATATACCCGTGTCGCATCTTTAAAGGCTTCCAACGCGAACTGCGCGCGGCCGGGGTACATCTGTCTCGCCAGGTGCAGCGGTTGAGTGGTTCCTCTCGGGTTTTTGAAGACCACCAGGTAGTGGGCATTTAAGCTGAAGTTCCGGTGTTCTGCAGATTCTGCACAATGTTGATAATGCTGAGACTTCGATGGTGGCTGCCTTTGGTAAAGAGTTGGGTGACCCGCACATCCGTCTCCGCCATGAGATCATGCAGAACCACCAAGGTATCCCGTTCCAAATCGGCCAGGTTGGGTAGCCCTTCCACGAACGTGATATGGGGCATTGCTGCATACGCCGCCTGCCATTCTCCGTAAAACCACACGACCAGGGTAATTGATGGTGCGATCATGTTGTGGAATTTCTGGACGAAGTGTGTTTTCCCGTCGGCCCTGCGATGACGCAACTGAAGGAATGTTGCCACCGGGGGTCCATGGTTGGAGGTGTACCCGCTGTCGTGGTAACCCGCTCTTGTAAATTTGGTACCAGTGAACTGGAGTGGTGGGTACGACAACGTCGGTCGCCGTTGTCAGTACGTTACGGCGTTCACTGTGAGTGATGGAATCCGGTGGGTTTTCAGACGTAGTGGGCACTGCAATACTTGGTGCAGAGCTCGGTGTTGAACTAAACTTTATACTCGGTGTGGTGGTGGTGATGACTGGGCTCGTTTCGATCACGGGTTTGACTGGTGTAGAGAATGTCTGTACATTAGTCTGACCTGCACTCACAGCTGGTGGTTGTGTCTTTGGTGGGATGAGTAGAGTGCTGATATAGGCTACCTCGTAAAACACCCCACCCCCCATATAAAATGCCCAGCAGGGTTAGCAATGTCACCACAAAGCCCATTTGCGCTTTGCGCGTTTTGGGATACGCTGTGTTCACAGGCAGCTACTGTTTGCCCATATCACCGTGTTCATGGTCGAACGTGGAATGAAGGATGGTGGCGGTGGTGTCTGGCTTTATTATCGTTTCACCTGGTTCGCCGCGACCCAGGAATTAAACGAACTGGGTCAACCTTGCCATTTGACGAAATGAAACAGCTTGCCACGTCGATGTTCCGTTTTCAAAATCTGCTCCACCGTGTAGTAGTCTTGCTCTGTTTTTACGACAGGTTGTAACTCCGTCTCGTAAAACGTGCCTTGCAGTGTTTCCCCTTGTAGACCTTCCAGTTGATAGATGTATGGGTTTCAGGGTAGGTCGCGTTTAATGATGAAGTGCTCTTCGCTCCAGTTGGGAAGGTAACTCTTTTCGAACTTGCCCTTGACTTTGCCCTTGATCCGTACAGTGTCCCCGATCGTGAACACCTCCATCGGCGTTCGTTGCGATTGCATGGGGTACAAGACACGCCGGACATGGACTTCATTGCGTTTGGTCACAGTAATGGGGGCTCTCTGTATACTCCGGTGGTAGGCTCGATTGTAACCACTCACAAGTTTCGGGAGAACATCGATGTACCACTATGTATTCATATAGGTGAAATATTTATGCATGCGGCCTTTGAATGTCCTGTTGAACCTTGAGGAATTCTGTGCCTTCGGGTTTGCGCCCGGTCTTGAAGATGTCCTTGAACGCCGCTATGAGATTCGCCCCCGTTTTCGTCCGGATGGGTACCACCCACGCATATATTGACAGGATATCGATGCATGTCAAAATATACCGATTCCCATCGTTGTGTTTGACAAAGGCGCTCACATCGATCAGGTCCGCTTGCCACTGGGCATCTATACACTGGGCATCTATACCACCCACTATGACCCGGTTCCGTGGAAATGGCGACGGGCAGCTCGATGTATGGTATAAGTGTTTTGTATCCCCTGGGGCTTGGCTGCTCGATAGAGAGCCGTCAATGCACTATACGCAGCCGGACTATCGGGACTGTAGTATAAGTTATCCAATACCTTCTCCCAGCTGTTCATGGTGACAAACGATGATGGGCCCTTGCTCTATTGTTTATTTATAACGGGTATATCTTGGGACGGGTTCGAAGTTTCTTTCTGATTTTCTTCTTTGCCTTCTGCCAGCACATCGTCCATGGCATATAGCCAGTCCAACTCTACTGATGACAGCTCTTCCTCTGTAAGCACTTGATCCACATCTGCCACGGCATCTTCCAACGCAGACCATAGAACAGGGTGAAAGGTAAAATGCACTGCACCCCCATTTAGCCGAGGCAATTGAGCAAAGAAGGGACCAAGTCGGACGTACACATCGTGACAAAAGTGGATGAGGTCGCCGTCCAGATCACCAGACAACACCCGTTTGAATTTGAACCAGATGTCTCCCTCCTCCATGATATCAACCTTATCCGCATAGACGTGCAGGAGGGTCAGGCTGAGAAACGCCCGTATTATATGCTCCGTCATGGTCAATACGTGAATGGTACATGATTTGACTGTCTCTCGTATTTATAGGGAGGAAAACTTTATGAAGTGAGATCGGGTGGTCGATCATATTATTCACGTAAAAGATAGCATTGGTTGTCATCTCCACCTGCAACTTGGTGTTGGGGCGTTGTTGTCTGGCCCATTCCAAGCTATCCAAGGTCTCCAGTTGGGTCATTGCCGTGTCAAGGGACGCCCGATCCGTAATGGTGAAGGGTTAATCGTACACGAGGGTATTGTGACTGGGGTGAGAGTGCCGGAGTTGGTCCGTCTTCTTATGCCGTAAAAAATACCCAAAGGTGAGATTTAATTTGAAGGCTGTAGCTTGGTCCTCAAAAATGGTATAGGCGTGGTGGGGTAGGCGGGTGTTATCCTCTAACCGCAAATTGTACAAGTCCAATATAGGGCGATGACGGTGAAAACCGTACCGGATGATAGGCCAATGATGTTGGTAGATTGTATGCACAGCTTCCTGTATGGGTAATACTATATAGACGATCTTCTCGCTGTGGATAATCGCTATATAAATGACGCAGTGAAGGATATATATCCACCTTCACTGGATTTGAAGGAAACTACAGATAGCCCTACAGGCACATCTTATTTAGATCTCTATCTCTATAAAAATTAAGCGGGCATTCTCTCTCGTCGACTTTATGACAAAAGAGATGATTACAATTTCGACATCGTAAACTATCCCTTGCTGGATAGTAATATTCCAGTGGGACCTGCATATGGCGTATACATATCTCGCTTAGTAGCATTTGCTAGATCCTGTGTTAAATGTGATGATTTTAATCAACGTCATAAAACATTGTTGCAGAAACTTATAAAACAGGGCTATTCCACCAAGCGCCTCCACTCAAAGTTTCTCAAATTTGGCGATACATATCGCATGCTGATAGCAAAATACGAACGTAGCGTGCAAGATCTATGGCGCTACGTTTCGTAACTTGTGTCTAATTCCGCTTAACCCGGGGCTAGGGGCCGTATGAACCCATGTACTTCAAGATCCTCATGGTACTCATATGAACAGTCACAATCAAAGCGTGACTGAGATACATTTTTTTTTAGATGACGACTCTATAACGAATATTATGGATTAAGAATACTGATCAGCGATACGGATTTGATATTTTTGGAACATCATGATGTCTTGCCGGCATCATTGAAAACTGTTGACCGCTTCTCTCTTGCAGGAAACAAGCCTATGTTTATGTATACTATGATTGTCTTTTTGAATTTGGTGCTAATACTGTTATGTGGAAAATGGAATAGGTCTTTGGATTATGGATGCGGATATTCTCTAATGGACGACGGCTGGATAAGGAATGACGGACTAGACGCTTGTAATTCTATGGGCAATTCGTCAGGATCTGTGGTAAAATTGTCTACCACCGCGGTTCGGGCTCTATTCCAGGTCAACAGTGAGCGGGACCTTTCACGTCGCATAGTTTAAGATGAGTAAGTACAGTCCTGAAAAAAATCGGCTCGAATTATTAGCCTTCATGGTGCATCATGGGATTGCAACATGAAACGCACACCTCCATATTATCTGTGAATATCTGGCGCTGGGGTCACAGTTCCTTTCTGGATGCTTTCATTTGGGTTCCGATGCCGTACCGGCCTCCGTTGTATGGATGCAATTGTCACTGGGATGACTGCGCATATCCGGGTAATCTATGACGTCGTCGTCCTCCGACGGTGGACTACGGGTGTTAAGTTTATCCAGGACATCTCTGTGGGTCACGGAGGTGAGAACCGGATAGCCTCTCTCGTCTTCCTCCTTGTCGGAGTTGATGATTTGCTCATAGGGTTCTGCCGCAGCTTCACTCAGGTCACGAGGCCAGCCAAACTGAACAGCTGATAGCTCGTCCGATGTAAACAGCTGGTCCACAATATGCACCACTTTCTCGAAGGCTGTCCGCAGATCGGGGTCTAGGGTGAAGCCTCGCGTAGTGTCGTGGTAACGGCCCAGGCGTGGGAAGAATGATCCACGGTGTACGTAGATGGCATTGTCTATGTGGATGAGGTTTCCGTCGAGCTCTCCGCTCAACACCCGTTTAAATTTGGTCCAGCCGTCAGGGTGTAGCGTAACCGTATTCGATACGGTCTGAGCGCGTGACCACCAAACATCTCCACGGTCTTCAACGATGGTGACTTTACCCTCATAGACGTGTAACCCCACCCCAGGTGCAAGGGGAAGGATGGCTCGTAGGACTGGTGACATGGTTGACCAAATGACGAACGGTTAATGACAAACGCTCTGGCTGACCCTCGTATTTATGGTCAGGTCCCTTGGTGACATGGTTGACCAAATGAAGAACGGTGAATAACGCACAGTGTCACTGACCCTCGTATATATCGGTTGCACATAAGCGCATCTGAAGGACATATACAGTCGTATTCAGGGGAAGATAACTCTCGCTGGGCCTCAACGACAGGTCTATTGTAGGGGTAAAGTTCGTGTTCCGCTTTTTTATATTTTCGGGACAAAATGAGAGCGTGTGTGTGTGTGTATGCATGTGTGTTTGTATGTGTGTGTGCGACCGTGCGCGCGCGCGCGTGTGTGTGTGTGTGTGTGTGTGAACATTGTGCTTAATTACCCGTCTCTTTTTCGGAAGATATGGAGGCTCTGAAGAGCCATTCTCTTCTGTCGCTGTAAGACGAATCTGTCATTGCCACAGCGTCAGGGTCAATAGGGCAAATACCATTGTGAGGCCAACGAGCCGTCACTGGTTCCGGCGTGAGCGCTCGTGGTCCATAGCCCGGGCACCAAGGATGGTTGTCATAGTCCAGTAATGGTGGGTGATAGCACACCTCTCCATCGAGTCCACTCTGTCGAGGACTGCTTCTGTGAAATAATTCAGGATCTGTCGTCGCCCCTCGTTGTCGTCGCCATCTTCAAACATGTACCAAACCAGTGCTCTGTAACCCGTGAGTGAATTAACCACGGTCGCATTCTGTAAAATGCGAGTCGCATAGGGATGGGTCTTCGTCATGGCTCTACAACAGTAGGAATGGGGGTGTGAGGTTCAAACGGTCGTGTTTTATAGACAATCTTCCACATGCGCGTCTATACGTAGCTCTCCGGGTGTAGTCCGTGATAAGTACTATTCTGATTGGTTAGTCCAAAAAGAGAGCAAAAACAACAACTTCATGTCTTGACCCCTGAGTCCAAGGTCACGCTCGATGAGTAGAAACCGGAAGCGACGTCACACCCTAACAACCTTACTTGCGCAGAACCACACTACCAGGGGGGCGCCAACAAACCACGTGCCCTGCGCACTTACGGCGGCCATAACCCGCGCATGCGTGCGGCCGAGCCCGGGAAAACCCACGCACTTTCGTTTTTTCCGCCCGCGCATGCGTGTGGCCGGGCCGGTGAGGGAAACCCGGATGGAAAACCCGGTGGGAGAACCCGGATGTTGAAGAGTACCCAGATGTAAGACTGATTCACAATACGCCGCAATCCAGCGGGGGCGGAACCCGGATGGAAAACCCGCATGGAAAACCCGGATGGAAAACCCGGTGGGAAACCCGGATGTTGAAGTGTACCCGGATGTACGACTGATTCAACTGAACGACTCCAGATGCTGAAGGTCAGTATCCCATACATCTCAGGGCTTGGGTCAAAGATTTCGCTCCATCGAGTGACACCAGAAATGACGTCACACACTTGCGCAGACCCACACCTGCGCCACCAAACCACGTGACCTGCGCAGACCCACAATGCGCACTTCCGTTTTATCACCCGCGCATGCGCAGTGAAGCGTCCAAAGCGTCAATATCAGTACTACATACTACTGGCCGAGAATGAATGCGTAGAACACATTTGCTAAATTTGATATTCAATCTATCACAATCAAAAATATTATTCGTCATTTCCATCCTTATCTTTCTTCGAAAATGCAAATGAGTTCAACGCTCCCCAAATATCAGTCATAAAGTAAAAATTGGCTTAATAGTGTGTTTGAATAAGTGAAGGGAGGTATCAATATCAGGCTCAAGATCACCAAAGGACTTGGCCAGTTTGAAAAAAAGCTTTAAGGCCTTCATTTTGCAAATTAAAAGGTTCCAGAGGCTGAGAAAAACACACCGAGGTATCTATAGGTTTGGACACATTCTAAAGTTCTATCACCAATGAAAAAAATCTTTTTGCAATAACCTTCCTCTTTTGTTCAAAGCTACTATTTCGGATTCACCAGCATTAGCAGTTAGGCAAGATGCATTACAAAATGTTTTAAGTTTAGTTAGGTAATTTTGTAGACCTTCGGAAATAGCTGATAGTAACATTACATCATCAGCATACATAAGACAGTTTAAGGTAGTGTTACCTAACTTAACTGCATCACAGCTAACATCAAATGACTCAGGAATATTATTAATGAAAATATTAAACAAAGCAGGACTAAATGGATCCCCTTGATGTACACCTCTATTGCATGCAAAAGTATCAGACAATCGGGCACCTATCTTAGCATATACATGTAGTATATTATCCCTATACATATCTTTGAGTAGATGATAGAATAGACGTTTATACCTAGATCGTTCAACCTTAAAAGTAAGAGTGGGTGGATAACACTATTAATAAAGCAATAAAGCATGCCAACTGCATGCCATTTTTTGGATTTGTATATTTTTCAATAAGAATACGAAGAATACACATGTGGTCAGAAGTTCTGGCTTACTTCTGAAAACCTATTTGTGAATAGCTAATAATATCATGGGTTGAAAGAAATTGAGTTAAACCGTTTGTGAGAATGGAATTCAAAAGTTTAGCAACACTACTCATAATAGTGTAATTGGAGGGGTTAGTAGCATCACCATTTTTGTGAACCGATTTAATGAATCCTTGCTTCCATATTTTTGGGTAAACACTATGACGCAATCAAAGATTAAATAATTTGAGGAGGCAGGGAGATAATTCATCTTTTCCATATTTAATCAGTTCATTTAGTACCCCATCCAGTCTAGAAGACTTGTGACTTTTTCAGACTTTTAATGGCATCAAGTAGCTGAAGTAGCACATGTTGTTGCAACACATATAAGGGAAGTGGGAAGAGGTGCCGACATACTGGCAGAGCCACATGACTTCACAGTATAGTCTGCCGGTTAACCTGTTCTAAAGCACATACCAAGAATCTAACGATTCGTGATATGTGTTGTATCTCAGGTACGCTTTTATTGTGCCTGTTCATGTGGCAACTTGGATGATATGACCACACGGCCCCTAGCACCTGCATACCTCATGGCACAGACAAAAGTTTGGAATAATGTTCAACTCCCAACTACCGGGAGTAATCTGCTCATCTTGAGCATCCGCAGTAGTAAGGAGCCGTGATTTAACCGCGCATTTTGCCGGGGGAGTCTTGGTGGCTACAGGTGGCGTTGTAGTTATGCAATGGGGAGGTAACTCTTGATGCCCGTGATGATTTTTGACATTCCTGGCTATCTGCCCTGATTCGAACATTTGCATATTAAATCTATGAGGCCGCGTGGAGGTCAAATGCACTATAGTTCCGATCTCTAGTTGGCATGTATTCTTCCGCGGTGATGCGGTGATGCTGTCTGCCTCCGCGGAGAAAAAGTAGTCCCCAGACTTCAAATACGCTGCACGGTCCGATTGAGTCGTATGAGGTATCAATGTGAAGTATTCGTGAAGGCGTATCCACTGGAAAGGGTTTGACGTGAAAGTGACGTCATTCTGCGCATGCGCAGTACACAAAGTGTATGGAAATACACGTTTTGGAGTCTAGGTGGGCCACTAATGATCCGATTGGGTAGATGAGGTATCAATGTGAAGCATATGTGAGGGGGCATCCGATGGGGTGGGTGGGATGTGGAACTGGCGTCATTCTGCGCATGCGCAGTAGACAAAGGGTATGAAAATAGACGTTTTGGGATCTAGGTGAGCCCCTAATGGGCCGATGGACTCGTATGAGGTATCAATGTGAAGAATATGTGAGGGGGCATCCGCCTGGACTAGTGTCTCGGCCGTTGTCAACATTCTGCCCATGCCCAAACAGCGAATTGTGGGAAAAGGGCATTGGAAGGAACGTTTTGGGGTCTAGGTGGGCCACTATTGATCCTATGGATTACAACACATATAAGGGAAGTGGGAAGAGGTGCCGACATACTGACTGCGTCACATGACTTCACAGCATGCAGGCTTCCTTGTTGCATACCAGGAAATGTCCCAAATAGCTAGACTGGTAGTCTACCAAATAGTTTATGGTTCTGTTTAACTTTGTTCAGTGAGAGGCTAGCACAATAGGACCGCGAGATAAACCATCTTCTTTACTCCACAACATCGCATATCTCCCTAGTGAAACCGGAAGTACCAGTTCTGTCATTCGATTGGTTATCTTGGCCAATATGCAGAAAATGGTAATGACTGATCTGATTGCATAGCTGGTATTGTGCAAGTCTTCCAATATAGTAACACCTAGGAAATTAAAGATGAAATGCAAAGGTTTTCATATTTTCCTTTTGATATTCTTCATGGGCCATTTAATGATTGAAATATCAGCCTAACTACTTCATTTGACATATTTCGTCCGCTGGAAGCTTTTGAAAAGTGCTTCGAACTTCAAGCCCGGCCGATTACAGAAATGAAATCCGCATGGCTCATATTCCCTTGTGTGACGCTGGTTTGTGACGTCACATCAGACCACCTGGCCGGTCGTAAATACTTGTAAAGTTCAGCCTCCGGATGGATGGTCTGACGTTACGTCACAATCAAGAAAAGATAAGCGATGACGTTTTGTAAATCTGATTTCAGCTGGGCTAGGGGTACCAACTTTTAAAAAGATTCTAGAAGACAAGATCATTCAAATTAATCCATATAGATATACTGGCATTTTTATCATTATTCAACCTATATTATATGTAAAACGGAGAATTTAAAAATCTTTGCATTTTCACATTTAACCTGAATGCTTAAGGTGCATAACGGACTGACCACCATCTCCACCCTCCACTGTCGCAAACTGGGCAAACGCTTATATTACTACTAACAAGGTTTCGAAATATCTTTGACGTATATCAAACAAGTTGTTAATGTAAGGTGTCAGACTGTATGAGGGACCAATGTGAAACATTCGTAAAGGAGCATCCGACTGGACGGGTGAGACGTGGAACTAACTGACGTCATTCTGCACATGCGCAGTAGACAAACTGTATGGAAATAGACGTTTTGGGGTCTAGGCGAGTCCCTATCTAGGCCGATGGGTCGAGTGAGGTATCAATGTGAAGTAGTCGTGAAGGGGCAGTCGCCTGGACTAGTGTGTCGTCCGTGTTCAACATTCTGCGCATGCGCAAACAGGGAATATCACCCACCACTACTGGACTATCACCCACCACTACTGGACTATGACAGCCATCCTTGATGCTCGGGATATGGACCACGAGCGCTCACACCGGAACCAGCGACAGCTCATTGGCGTCGCCATGGTCTTTGCCCTATTGACCCTTACGCTGTGGCAATGACAGCTCCGTCTTACAGCGACAGAAAAGAACGGCTCTTCAGAGCCTCCATATCTTCCGAAAGAGAATCTGGGCCTGATAGAAGTCTGGGATGGTGGAACATTCTTGAACATCCGGGCACTTTTACATCGGGGACTTTTACATCCGTGTACATCCGGATTCTTGTACATCCGGGGACTGTGGAACATCCGGAACTGTAGAACATCCGGGTACTCCTATGTTGGCCTATAAGAGCCAGAAGTTTACGGCATTCATCATTTCCAGATCCACAGCTGATATGTTCTCTTGCGCAACCTGCTCGAAGAGCTTTCATCGCCTGGACAGTTTACGTTGTCACACACGTGCACGCCACGCAGTACCCACGCATACATGTGCAGATTGTGATATAGTCTTTAAGTATCCCAGTCAATTGAGACGTCACCAAAATGTCATACACGGATCACGCTCGCCACTCTCGAGACCGGATATTTCAGTTTCTATGAGAATGCATCTGAGAATGGAAGAACCCATTGAGGTCGATCCGCCGCCGCGAATTGAAGAGCCGATGGAAATCGATCCCAATGTTGCATGGGGGAAGTAAGATCTCCGAGTTTCAGTATCATGGATTGCCCGAAGACACTGTTTAGGTTACACTGAACGAAGATTAAACTTTCTGAAATGGTGGCTTCTGATTGGTTGATAGGACGGTCACTTCTCCTCTTATCTTCCCCTCTAACTATAAATACGGAAACACGTATGTTAGATGTTCATTTCTCGCAACCTGTACCAGACCCGATCAAATGGAAAAGTCAGTCAATTCCAAGGCAGGCGATCAATCGTGGAAGATTGACGAACAGGTGCCGGTTCCCGCTCGACTCCCAAAAGAGTTACCAAAAGATACCCGCCCATAGCTATGGAAATGACAGTTGATTTCAGTGTGGGTTACAGCTCAACCAGGGGAGAGCCCGGAGATGTCCGCTACCATCGCCAGCGATGCCTGACCTGCCTTGGAGGTGTACCCTTGGTCGGGTGTGATCTTTGCACGAGGTGAGAGGAAATTTTCCAGTGGGCGAAGTGAGAGCATGCCACCAAAGACCCTTTTTTCCTTGTATGGAAAAATATGACCGCAATTATCTCGAAAGAGAGACTTCTGACATATGTACAGACGGATGAATGAATGAGTAAGAATCATATTAGGTCACACCGAGCAAAGATGGAACTTTCTGAAACGGCGATTTCTGATTGGACAGCCGAGAATACATCTAACGGACAAGAACGAATATGACATGCAAATGGCGGCCTCTGATTGGGCAAGAGGCTAATTGTAATGTAAACACACCCAACGCGGCGCCCCTAGCTTGGGTATAATGTACTGGAGGGGATAATAAAATGATTGACCAGACATCCTAGTTGTTGTTGTTCTCTCACCGGTCTACATCATGCGACATTGTACAGAGAAAGAGAGAGAGAGAGAGAGAAAATGAAGGTTTAACCTCGCATTCCGCAATATTTCAGCTATATAGCGATATGGACAGAGAGTATATACATGGAATTGAACATAGTATGCTCACATGGACGTGAACAGAGTACATGTAGAATGACACAGAATACATTTACATGGACAAGGAACATGTGTATTGAAAGAGTACATATACATGAACAGATTACATGTACAGTCAAATAGTACATGTACATGCACATAGTACATGTGCATGGATATGCACAGAATACATGGACATGCGCAGAGTACATGCACATTAAATACAGGGAAGATATTGTCTAATACAGGACAGATATGGTATAATACAGGACAGATATGGTATAATACAACACAGATTCGGTATAATACTGGAGAGATATGGTATAATACAGCACAGATATGGTATAATACATTTTGTTGCAAGTAGTTACATGTTACGGTGTGTACGTAGACATGCAACAAGCGCGCACATGAGAGTGCAGGACAGCGATGCGCTGATTGGTGGGAGTTCTTGTGGGCTACGGGCTTATAAAAGTGGCGGTAGGTGGGAATGTTCAGCACCTTCTGATACGCAGCCGACATGTTCTCTTGATCGACCTGCCTGAAGCCATTTACTCGCCCAGAAGATTTGCCACGGCACGACTCCTCCATCCACATCGGCGCACGGTATACTTGTATAACTTGCGCACGGTCATTTAATCGGGAAGATGCTTTACTGCGCCACGAACGTTCACTCCAACGGAACAATGTAGTGAATGTGGTCATTGACCTAGTCAGCTAAGGCGGCATCAGCGTTTGATTCATGGTCCGTCACCACAGTATGAGCGACAACCTCCCACTAAAGAGGCACCCAGGAGGATCCGACCTAGTGAAGATGAGCCCGGGGAGACGAATGCCACTGGTGATGCGATCACGGAGAGCCCGCCTATACCCAGAAGAGCCTAGATATCCAACCATTCCTTAGGATTACTGTTTCGAGTCATACGCCTGGCAACAACGAACATTTTCTGGAAGATGCGGTGGCTGTTCCTAGCGATCTGTTACACGAAGACCATCCAGTGAGTGACATCTATCGGCGCCATTGGCCCATGATACGGCACTGTTTCCACCGTAGATACTCAGAATGCGCAAACAAGTATCTGAGGATATGTTGCCTCAACGGAATCCTTGCCTGCCCGATGACGATTAGAACAAACGGTTCAGAGCGAACATGGCCGAAGATAGAACTTTCTGAAATGGCGACTTCTGATTGGACAAGAGCAGCTGAGAATACATCTAACGGGCAAGAACGAGAATGACAGACGCAGTGCCAAATGGCGGCCGCTGATTGTGCAAGAGGCTACATGTATTGTGAACATACCCATCGCGGCTCCCCCAGCGTGGGTATGATGTAACAGTGGGGAGAATAAACTATACGAAAAAAACTTCTCTCTTCTGTCATCTTTGATGGTTGTTGTTGTTCTCTCTCCGATCTATATCATGACGTCACGGCGTTATGCTAGGCGTAACGACGGTCATTGACGGGCGTCACTGCATTTCGATGTATTGGTGTCTAGAAAAATGAGAGCTTTTTGGGCTAATTCACCAGAGCGTTGAAGCGTTGAACTTGGCGTTGGCGGGCGTTACTACAAGATGCCACTTCACACGACGCATTCGAACTAAAGTTGGTCCATATCTACACCAAATAAGTTTCCTTCACCGCCCCAAAACGCCCACTTTGGCTACTACTCGTCCTGATGACGTCACCGATGACGTCACAGGTGACGTGGACAGCCCTCAAGTCGTGGTCTACACCCCGAGAGCTACAAAATAACACCTCCAACGACACATTCGGACCATAGTGGTTTAGTACCCCAAACACACACCACGCACTCCAATGATGCCTGCTTTCTATACTACGGCCAGATTGCGCATGCGCAGAATGATGAAACCCGACGACACATTTCTCCATGAGAGCTTCAAAATAAGACCTCAAACGACACCATCGGACCAATATTGGCTCACCTCGACCGCAAAACGTCTATTTCCATATTACGGCCTGGCTGCGCATGCGCAGAATGACGATATTTCAACCCCACATCCACCCCGTCGGATCCTTCCAATACCCTTTTCCCACACTTCCCTGTTTGCGCATGCGCAAAATGTTGAACACGGACGACACACTAGTCCATGCGAATCCCCCCTCACGACTGCTTCACATTGATACATCACTCGACCCCATCGGCCCACTAGGGATTCACCTAGATCCCAAAACGTCTATTTCCATACACTTTGTCTACTGCGCATACGCAGAATGACGTCAGTTCCACGTCACACCCACTCCATCGGATGCTCCTTCACGAATGTTTCACATTGGCACCTCATACGACTCCATAGGACCAATAGTGGCCCACCTAGACCCCAAAACGTTCCTTCCAATGCCCTTTTCCCTTAATTCCCTGTTTGCGCATGCGCAGAATGTTGACAACGGCCGAGACGCTAGTCCAGGTGGATGCTCCCTCAAATATGCTTCCTATTGATACCTCATACGACTCCATCGGCCCATTAGGGGCTCACCTAGGTCCCAAAACGTCTATTTCCATACACTTTGTCTACTGCGCATGCATAGAATGGCGTCAGTTCTACATCACACCCACCCCGTCGGATGCCCCCTCACATAAACTTCACATTGATACCTCACTCGACCCAATCGGACCATTAGTGGCCAACCTAATCCCAAAACGTGTATTTCCATACACTTTGTCTACTGCGCATGCGCAGAATGACGTCAGTTCCACGTCACACCCATTCCAGTGGCCGAGCCTTCACGAATGCTTCACATTGATACCTCATACGACCCAATCGGACCATGCAGCGTTTTTGAAGTCTGGGGACTACTTTTTCTCCGAGGAGGCAGACCGCATCACCGCCACACCGCATCACCGCGGAGGAATACATGCCAACTAGAGACCGGAACTATAGTGCACTTGACCTCCACGCGGCCTCATAGATTTAATATGCAAATGTTCGAATCAGGGGAGATAACCAGGAATATGTCAAAAATCATCACGGGCATCAAGAGTTACCTCCTCATTGCATAACCACAACGCCACCTGTCGCCACCAAGAGTTACATCCGCCGGCAAAATGCGCACTTAAATCACGGTTTCCTACTACTATACGCACTTGTATTGCCTTTAAGAGTATCCAAACGGCGTCAATATTCTTTAGGATTATTGTCATGCAACTGGTTCAACTTATCGATGAGGCTACTTTTAAATTTCCGGGATTTGTCTTTGCAGGCTTTCGAATATAATTTTCTATATTTATAGAAATTCCCTCTTACAATAGGGTTACTTGGTTTACTCGAATAGTTTTTTGCTCTACCTTCTAGAATTTTTCATTTTTCTAAGATTCATATCGTAGCATTTTTCAAATTTATGTTGGCGTTTAGGTCGACTATTACGCGAATGTAAAGATATCTTTGCTGCTGATGGGATGATGTTCTGTAATTTCCGAGCAGCTCCATTAATATTATTCTCAAATGAGTTCTCGATGAAGGAACTGATGTTTCGTTTGATATCAGTATGGGCTAATGCCTTTTGGAAAATATCTGCAGAAATGTTTCCCCACTTGAATCCAAGTGGGAAACTTTGATTGTTATCAAATTCCTTAGCATTTTAAATATTTGAAACAAGCTTAAGTGATATTCTACAATGGTCTGATAATATGAGTAAAAGAGGACTGACTTGGAAGTATAGGACCTGTGACAGAATGTTCTCAGAAACAATAAATTAATCTACTACACTGCTACCATTGTATTTGAAGCAGGTCACATTCCCACTATAATCACCGTGTGTCCTACCATTCAAAATTCTTAAATTGCTTGAAATGCAAAAATCTAACAGATCTTTGCCTCTTGGCAACACTTTACTACCTTGACTAGACCGACAACTCTGGACATCATCAAGGACATAATTATCATATAAAGGAAGGTAACTGTCATCTCCAGGAATGAAATGTGGGCTCACACCAGTCCGCGCATTAAGATCCCCACAGAGAACTATATCACCATGCTGTTGGTAGTTAATTATATCAGACTCAATCCGACCTACAACGTCAGTGTTCTCTTTGACCCGGAGCAGGTCGAAAAACCTGGAAATACAGTCCACCTGATGTTTTTTGATGGTTTCTATATCTTTTCGATGCGCTGATCACGAAATCGGATGATGCCACCTTGGCATCCTTGGGGAAATCGAAATATCCAAGATGGCCGCTATGAGGCATTTCCTGGTTATTATGTCGTGCTGAATTGTCGCATGGATGATCTCGATCACTGATTGTGATATGGTAGACTATAAATTGGGGATAAATTCAATCAGTACATACATCACAGAACAATTTGGAGAAAACAAGAATAACAGGATAAATAGGAACTGCGAGCAGTTGCTACCGGAGATCAGGTCTACACAGGGCCTAGTGTGCAGGCCTATGCCGGATTGTGGCCGCCAAACCGTTCAGCTAATCGACAGCATTCAGTGCAACAGACAATAACCTTTCCAATTTATCTCAGCAGCCCAGTAATCTGTACATACCACGGTTTGCATATTCATGATCACCATATACAGTATATATTTCTTAACTTTTCCCGTCCAGAAAAGTTATGAAGTACCAAGTTTCGCATCAATTGGTTTAGCGGTTTCAGAGGAGATGATCTTAGAAGGTTTGGCGTTAAATCCAACATGGCCGACAAACCGTTCAGCCAATAAAAATATTTACTTTCAGTGCAACAGACCATGGCCTTCCCGATATATCGCAGCAACCTAGAAATCCGTATCTATCAGAGTTCAAGAGAATAAGCCGTTGCAAAATTGGTAAAGTTTTTCACAAAATTCAAGATGGCGGCCAAACCACGTGACCTATTATGCATATTCGTGCTCGCCATGTCATATAACATATATTTTATCACTTTTTTCGTCGAAATCCGTTACTTGGAAATCCAACAATTTTGATTGGTCGATAGCGGCCATCTTTTTTAACGGATGAACTTTTTAAATCACAGAATGAGAGAACTCAATCCATTGATCATGTGTACCAAGTTTCATAACGATCTGTGCAGCGGTTTCAGAGGAGAAGATCGTTGAAGATTTTAAGCTAAATCCAAGATGGCCGCCAAAGCATTTAACCAATCAGAATCAACTTGGTATATGCATTAGATCTTGTCCACCAGAACATATCCTGGAAGTTTAGGCTTAATCCACCTCATCGTTCTTGAAATATCTGTGACACAAAAATCATGTGGAATAATAATAATCCGAACGATTTCAATAGGGGACCTAGGTCCTCCGGACCTGGTCCCCTAATTATTCAAGATGACTGCCGTTGACCCTTTAAAATATGCCCGTCTCTTTGAAATATAAAGCGTTGAATTTATTGGTTACCTCAATCACCCATGGCTTTCAAAATGCTGATATATATGACATATTTCCCAATGTCCGTTGAGCACAGGGTACAGCAGGGTGCGGGTGCACCACAGGTGTGTGCGCATGCGTATGATGACGTCACTTTCGAGCTCCGAACTCCAAGAGCTTCGAGCTCAGACTCCAAGAGCCCGTCTTAACACAAGAGCTCCGAGGTCCAACAGCTCCGAAAGCTCCAACCTCTCAACTCATTCATGCATACATCCAAATGCGCCCTAACATCAGGGAAACAGCCATGGCCATCTATGAACGGCATAGCCTGCTACCGCTTGAGATAAAAGGCGACCCCACGCACAGGTTCATCATGAAGACCAAGCTCTTGGGTGACCTTAACGCTCTAGCACAAAGCGTCACTTGGAAGAGAATATAGGGTTATCACCCACCAAGGCCCTGGAAAATAAGCAGAATGCGCAAACAACTCGACGACGCATAGGCCAAGAGCGACCCTGACCGAAGATTGAAAGGACGTGTCAGCTTTACCCGGGAAAAGACCCTCTTGCTGTCACGTTTGTAAAGCGAAAACATTATTTATCCATAACAGCATGAAAAGTTGTGTTTCATACATATAAAATACCGAAATTTTACACTGAAAACTCTCGCAGCCAATGGTAACGCAAAACGGCGTCGAAGAACGTTGGAAAATGGGCGCTTGGTCGTTTTTATATTTCCTGGATACATTTTCACAGGGAATTCCCTTTATATTCAAAATATGACAACTCCAACCAAAATCTAATTCCATCTTCTCAATTTTATCAAATATACCACAAACATATATTGAAATATCATTTTGGTTGAAGGTGTCATATTTTCATGAAATTTAAAATAAGTTTTGTTTTCTCTGTTCACTTGGAAGACGGCGTTATATTGGCATTGTAAGAGTGTTTGGTGTTGCATAGCTTCTTTGCTGTGTAGTTAGAGCGTTTGGTTGTGAGTCAGCAGTAAGTTCGAATCCCAATTTTGTCAATTTAATTTTTTTTTGTTTTTTTTTGTGCATAGCTGAATGACTCCTGAACAAATATTTCTGGAGTAAAATAAAAAAAAATTTTTGTTACAATTAATATTTTGTAAGTAGAAAACCCCCAAAGCTGTTCTGTTTCCTTCACCACTTCCGCTTGCAGTACAACGTATCACCCGAAACAGACAGAAACAGACAGGCCTAAATATTTTTGTCACCAATGCGTACGATATTTAATTCATGGATGTGCGTATATAGTAGTAAAGTAACATAGCAATGGCAAATATGAACATAAGTGTGCCATTCAATAACTTGAAGTGTGAATGTTGTGGCAAAAACTCCCTATTAGGCTAAACCAGGAATACAGATTACTGTTTGCTTAATGTTGTAAAAAATACAGATATGGTGCTGAATAAACATTACAATCTTTTGTTCACTTACTGTTTCGCAATAGTTGCTTCTCATTCATGTAATTATTTATTGAAGATATTCGTGCTGTAATGAACCAAATAATGTGGTTTGGGTTGCCCCAAGAAGTAACAAGCGCTGAATGAGCGCAAAGACCTCCGTCGAGGCAACAGGATCAGTAGGGGAATAGTACATCACTGAATAGCATAGGGCCGGATGCCAAGCTCAATTTTGCATTTGTTGACGTTAACTTCACCAATGATAATTAACGTGAGATTGAGGGTTCCCCACTAGCATGTCCAGCTAGGGATGTGGAAGCCACATTCCCCGCAAATAATATTTCTTTGATTTCACGTGCTTGAAATATTGGGGTATGGAATAGAGTATATTGATGGAAAACCTGGAATACTGCTTGAGACATTAGGCCCCTTCCCACCCACACCTCCCCATGAGAGGACACCCCCACCCAAATCAACACGTTAGCGGCAGAAATGAGACACTGTGTGCCTAGTTTTACCAACTTGCTTGTGATTTTATGCTATAGGCCCTACACATCAACACTTCATATTTTGTATGTGTACAGTATAGCATCCTCATTGACAGAATCCTCTACAAAACACATCTGATTTTACCGACATTCCGTTCTGATCTGTCTCAGCATCATGTGCTGATTCAATGAGCTCGGAATAATTTTGTATACTGGTGTTACAGGTCACCTTCACCATAATGTATCAATTACCATGGACTTGCACATGTATCACATTCATATTGAATGGTGATGGCTGATGAAAATATTGCCCATATGGAACAAATGGCTGGATTCCAGCGAATAAAAAGTTCATGCTAATCATAAACAACATACAATTAATAATACTATCAAATAATTATGTATATTCCTTGTCGACATCAATATAATACAGACAATATTATGACTGAATCAGGGTAACAGATATCCAAGGGTATATATGTCTACACTAAACTGAAGGAGATCCAGGATGCGTATTATATTATGTTGTAAAACTTCACTTGCTAATCTCGATTATGTTGCTTATTGTGAAAATAAATGAAATTATGAAAATAAATTTAGTATAATTGCCCATTACGCTCAAATTAGAAATATCAGCAGCTAAAGTTAAGCCAATCATAGCAATATATAACACCATGGTATTGTTGTAATATCACCCAGGTATTGACCTTTGGTTAAGAATGTAATGAGATACATATACCTGTTCTTTGTGTTATTCTGTATGCAGTTCATTCTGTATGTATTTTATACATGTACATATACCAGAAGCGGAATTGAAATTTGACTAAAATAATCAAAATATGCTCGATTTTTACCTCTACTCAGGAAATGAAGTCTTTGTTTCTAGAAGCTAAATCATTTCAGACACATTCAAGTCCTCACCTGGTCAAGGGAGATAATTTTGTAAAAAAAAACAAAAAAAACTGGCGCAGACCAGAAAGTTTTATGACCTTTGATGATATTTGTGGGGCATACTGCAGGACTTCAACTTTCATGAATCTGATATTATCCACACAATCCCATTCTACAGGATATTTTTGCCATAGCACCGATAAACTAGATCCCTTCATTTATGTGGTCTAGATCCAGGAGCTATTGGGGGCTGCAGGTTTTGTAAAAGTTAGATGCAATTATTCTGAGATAAGGAATGAAGTCCGGCATGGTTGTTTTAAGTTAAAACTGGGCATCCTTGAAAATATCTGACCGACTGACACATGTATCACTCTGCCGGTCATCATTACATGCGTAATGTTTATCACAAGAGAGAATATGTATACTGTGTTTGAGGAATATTTCTGCCTCCCCAATGGAAGGCGAAATTTGAATGAATGGTCTGTGTTGTCAGTGTGTCTGATGTCCCCCTTGGAAAGACAAGAAAATTTTCTATGTAATTTATTATTTATTGATATATTTATTGATTTTCTTTTTGTCTAATTGTCTTCTGTTCAAGTCATTTGGCATTGGTAAAACCTGAAATGTATATCATGTTCTCCTTATTTCAACTAGTGATACTGTCTGTTTGGTTCCATCACGGGGCTGAACAAAGTATGTGAAATGTGATCGTATGGCAAATAAATGCCCAGTGATATGTCCAGGGCTTAAAAACTACAAAACAAAATTGAGAAAGGTTCCATCCATGCTATCAGTCAAAAATCTCAATAATGTAGGCCTACATGTGGAATGTAGACACTCCTTTGTTTCAGCTACAATTCAGAATAAGTTTTCAGAATATTATCAGGGCTTAACAAGCAAATTATTCTTCATCAACAAGTATCACAGCACACAATATGGATGTCATTAAACTGTTAGGATAAATGAAAAGAAAAGCATATGTATATTATTTATCAGCTTTATTAAATAAGTTTACAGACTCACGCAGGTAGATCAATTTGGTGCTTCTGCAAAATCAAACCATTATTCAACTGCCAAATGCCAAGATAAAGCGCCCCCCCCCGGAAATATAATTTATCAGCAAAATTTAGAATAACTGTTTTTGAACGACAAGGCTGGTGGATATCATCACTGAAAGAAAACGACAGGGTTCCCACACCTTGGGGATTTCAAAATTCCAGACCTTTTCCATACCTTTTTCAAGACCTATCAAGTCTTTTTGCAGACTCAATGGACGCTTCAAATCAGCTATTACATTATACATTGGCAGGAAGAATTTTGAGACCGTTAGGTGATATGGATCAAAACTAGTCAAGCTCAAGATGAACAATTAACTCCTTTATTATGATGATGATGTACATTGAGATCACTGCACCAACTTACAACTCAAAAATCAAAGCAGGTTCCAAATTGACAGAATGTTTCAAAAGCACAGAATGATGAACTTTTTTATTTGAAAATAAATTCACATTTTCTTTCATTCTACGAAACAGAAATTAAAAGAATCAGGTTTATTGCTCTTTTTTGTCATATAGACTCACTAAAGCCAGAATGAAAAAAAACAAAGACAAAAAAAAAACCGAAGATAAAAAAAAGACCCCAAAAAAATTAAATGAAATGGCTGAAAAGTGTTCTAGTTCTGCAAAATCTTGATTGGATTGGAGAATCCCTCAAATTAATTTCAGAATAATTGTTCATCTTTATATCGTTTGAACAAGTTCAAAAAAATATTAGAACTGACAAGACAACAAAGCTAGAAAAAAAATACCAAGGGAGACAACTTTCGTACAAGTGCTCTAGAAGTATTGAGCGGAGTTATCCCCCTTCAAAACGTTGCCCCTGGAAACCGTAAAACACGCAATTTGCGTGCTGCTTGGAGGAGATATTTTGTGTCAATGATCATTACCAATAAAGATTACAATTATCAACACCAGTTTTATCAGACTGTAGTAACTTACAAAGTGAATGACAGGTACACGATTCACACAAACGGACGAACCCACGAGGAGATGAATGGGTGTGAATGGACTGGTGCCGCAAGACGGTACATCTTCGGGAAATTTATGACCTATTCCAAGGTTCTTAGCGTGACATGTACATGATCAGGTCAGGGCATTTGCAGCATTTCTGTTCTTCATTCAATACATAGTACTGTTCATACGCCCGATGATATGTACTTTTGCTGCTAACATTATGCAAGTTTTGTTGTTAAAAAAATAAAACTGAACGTACTTGTAGGCCTACTCGTTTGAAGCAGCAGACATTATAAATTTAGTTGACCTAGATTCTGCATTGAAGATCAACCATTGAAACGCGGAAAACAACGAATTACGTCAATTATACAGTATTTTCGCCTGCATGTTGTCTGATCGTACTATTCTTGTTTATCTGATGATGCTAAACAATAATGATCTTGTGAACTTTGGGATAGGCCTAGGTCATAAATTTTCTGAAGATGTACCATTTTGCTCTGGTTTCGAGATTGAGGTGGAACCCGACTACAGAAGCAAGGCCCACTGCAATGCATTGCAATGGGGAACCCCGTTATTTCAATTGTGTCCAAAGAAAAGATTCAAGATTTCGTCGGGAACCATGACGATCCCTATTGGAAATACTAGGAGTCGTGGGTTCCCCATATGACAATTATTTGGCGGGAGATTTCACGTTGCGCTCCTAGACCTCCGTCTGATCGACGGAGGTAAAAAGACCATATAAAGTGTTGTCTTGTGAGTGCTCTACATGCTATTGTCTTACCTGCATCGCTTTCATTTTATATTTAACTCAGCCTTACATGGAGGACATGTTCCTGACGAGCGCATGGCAAACTCAACTCTGTATAATAATAAAACTGGGGAAGACCGGACTTTATTGCTTGAATACGTCATTCGTATAGCACAAATCTAGGAAAGCTGCCAAGAGGGTTTTTCTCGGGTAAAGCTGACATGTTCTTTCTCAAACGACGGCTTCTGATTGAAAAAGAGCTTACAAGAATTGTAAACATACCCAGCGCGGCTCCCCCAGCGTAGGCATGATATTTGCTGGTGGGGATAATAAAATGATTGTTGTTGTTGTTGGTCTCTCATCTGTCTACACCATGGCGTCAATGCGTTATGCTAGAGCGTTAAGTTCACCCAAGAGCCCTTTTCCCACAATTCCTGATCTGCGCATGTATGACATCGTCTATAAAGCACGTCCCTCTGGACCCCACATCCCCATCCCTACAGTTGCAGAGCCATGACGGAGACCCATTCCTATGCGACTCGCATTTTACAGCATGCGATCGTGGTTAATTCACTCACGGGTTACCGAGCAGTGGTTCGGTCCATGTTTGGAGATTGCGACGACAACGAGGGGCGATGCCAGATCCTGAAAAAGTTCACAGAAGCGGTCCTCGACAGGGTCGACTCGACGGAGAGGTGGGCTATCACCCTCCACTACTGGACTATGACAGCCATTCTTGATACCCGGGATATGGAACATGAGCGCTTACGCTGAAACCAGCGACGGCTCTTTGGCCTCACAATGGTCTTTGCCCTATTGACCCTGATAGTTCTGAAAGTTCTGTCTTACAGCAACTTTTCAGAGCCTCCATGTCTTCCAAAAGAGAGACGGGTAACTAAGCTCAATGTTCACACACAGTACACACACCCTCACACACATATATAATGGATGCTCCACCATGACTTCCAACAAAACTACCACCACCACCGGGCGTTGGCACGCGTCCCTGGCCATTTGGACCACGGATGGTCCTTCTCCACCCCAAACACCTATCTTCACATCTCCAGAATGACGTCACGGATGACATGAACAGCCGTCGAGTCGTGGTCTACACCACGAGAGCTTCAAGCTGAAACCCTACACGACATATTAGGACTACGGATGGTCCCACAATCACTCAACAGACTCCCCACGAACCCAAAAATGTCTGTTTTCTATACTACGGCCAGACTGCGCGTGCGCAGAATGTTGAAGCCGGACGACACATTAACCCAGTCGGATTGTTCCCCAGGTGAGCTTCACGATGACACCTCTTATGGCCCAATCGGTCCACTATTGGTTCGTCGCGACCCCAAAATGTCTATTCAAATAACCTTTTTTCTGAGCATGATCAGAATGACGTCAGTTCCACCTTACTCCCCATCCAATTGAATGCTCTCCCATGAATGCTTCAAAGATACCCCATACGGCCCAATCGGGCCACTATTGGTCCCCCTCGACCCCAAAACGTCCCTCCCAGTAGCCATTTCCCCAGCATTCCCTGTCTACGCATGCGCAGAATGCTGAAAATGCACGACAGATTAGCCCAGTCGGACACTCCTCCACCAGAGCTTCACGATGACACCTCCCACAGCCCAGTACGCCCGATATGGATCCGTCTCGACCCCAAAACGTCCATTAAAATACCCTTTTTCTACTGCGCATGCACAGAATGACGTCAGTTCCACCCCACTACTGTTGAGATAAGCTGGAGGTAGTATTATAAGTGGCATGAAGTACTAATAAATCTATACACGCTTTCTTGAGCACTCGTAGACCAAAAATATATAGCTCAATTCCATATAGCGATCAATTTAAGCGATATACAGCGGTCATGTTGAATATGCTGGTGGCCATCTTGGATATTTTGATTTTCCCAAGGTTGCCAGGCTGGCATTATCCGGATCTTGAATTTGCACACACAGGAGATGTATAATCCATCAAAACACGTTAGGTGGATTCCATTTCCACGTCAAGGCTCAAACTGGGGTTTGGCTCCCGGACTGAAAAACGAGTTTACTGGCGCTATTTAGCTAAAACACAAATATGTATCTCTGGCGAAACCAAGAAATAGATTATGCTAGTATCTACACAGTACACGGCTACTGGTTGTTAGGCAGATTGTCACATAAAAACGAAAGACTAGAAAGTCAGATTCCTCATTTTAAACACAAATTGAATCACATCCACATGTATGATTTGTAATTATGTGTTTCCTTGATGTTGATGTTTCCATTGATATCAATATATTATAATAATAGATCAACCAATCTATTGAATAGTTTTGATTAATTCCAGGTATCATTGTGTTTTTTTCTGTCCATCATTGTAACAGATCGGAGCAATCTATTTTTTATTAATTCTAAACCTTCTTCAGTGAATTATGAAAATAGGAAGTTAATTGGAGCTGCGAGCAGCATCGAGCCGGGGGCCAGGCCTACACAGGGCCTAGTGTCCAGTCCTATGCCGGAATGTGGCCGCCAAACCGTTCAGCTAATCGACAGTATTTTGCATACAGTGCAACAGACCATAGCCTTCCCAATATATCTCAGCAGCCTAGTAATCTGTGCCTATCAAGGTTCAAGAGAAAAAAACGCTTGCAATATAGATAAGGTTTCTCACAAAATCCGTATCTTCATATTCCGACAATTTTGATTGGTCGATGGCAGCCATCTTGTTCCATACATAAGCTTTCTAAATAGAATTTGAGATACCTCGACCCATTGGTCCTCTGTACCAAGTTTCGCATCAATCGGTTTAGCGGTTACAGAGGAGTGAGTGAGTGAGTGAATAGAATTTACAGAGGAGATGATCTGAGAAGGTTTGGCGTTAAATCCAATATGGCCGCCAAACCTTTCAGCCAACCAAAAATATTTTCTTTCAGTGCAATTGACCATGACCATCCCGATATATCGCAGTAACCTAAAAATCTGTATCTATCAGGGTTAAAGAGAATAAGTTGTTGTGAAATTGGTAAAGTTCTTCATAAAATTCAAGATGGCGGCCAAACAACGTGACCTAGGAGCAAAATTTTTACATATTCGTGATCGCCACATCATATAGCATATATTTCAACTTTTCCCGTCAAAATCCGTTACTTGAAAATCCGACCATTTTGATTGGTCGATGACGGCCAATTTTTTCAACGGATAAACTTTTAAAATCCAAACATGTGATAATTTGATCCATTGATCATGTGTACCAAGATTCACAACGATCGGTCCGGCGGATTCAGAGGAGAAGATAGTTGAAGGTTATAAGCTAAATCCAATATGGCCGCCAAACCGTTCAGCCAATCAAAAATATTTGCTTTCAGTGCAACAGTCTATGCCCTTCCTTATCCCGGTATATCGCAGTGACCTAGAAATCTGTATCTATCAGGGTTCAAAAGAATAAGCCGTTGCAAAATTGGTAAAGTTTTTCACAAAATTCAAGATGGCGGCCAAACTACGTAACCTAGGGGCAAATGTTTTGCATATTCTTGATCCCCATGTCATATAACATATATTTCATAACTTTTCCCATCAAAATCCGTTACATGGAAATCCGGCAATTTGGATTGGTCGATGGCGGACATCCTTTTTAACGGATGAACTTTATAGGTCATAAAATTGGAGAACTCGGTCTATTGATCATGTGTACCAAATGTCATAACGATTGGTGCAGCGGTTTCAGAGGAGAAGATCGCTGAGGGTTTTGAGATAAATCCAAGATGGCCGCAAAGGCATTTGACCAATCAGAATCAACTTGGTCTATGCATTAGATCTTGTCCACTCGTATATATCCTGAAAGTTTGGGCTTAATCCACCTACTCGTTCTTGAGATATCTGAGGGCTCAGAGGTCTCTTCCGGTCGCGTTGCATCATGGGATAAACTACACTCAGAGGTCAAAGGCCAACTGACACACAGATGCCCTTTCTATACTACTTATGTCGTATGCTCAATGTTGATTTTCTGAGGTCCTGTCAGTCCAGATACAAATTTACTATCCCAACAACAGGGGTCTAGAGTGTAGTGCAAGAAGACCAGAAATATCTACAACTGTGGTTAACTATGTTTTCATAGATCTGGATATAGACATCCCGGATTCTGTTTAAAGACTCTGCTCCCATGCGCCTATAACCGGTAGCTGCTGAAGAGGATTCGCGAACCCTATTTTAGGAATACTCAAGTTTGAGTAAGCAGATTCTTACCCTGAATAATACGTCTCAAAGTCTTGAGAACAAGCCAACTAGGAAAACACGTCTTCTTCTGGTAAGCTCAGTCAATCTAATTCGTATTTCCTTCGTGCCCACAACACTGGCCGAATAGTGCGCAGGCGCTTAGTGCAAGAGTGGACGAGTCTACTTTCCATATATAGGTAGAACAAGGCCAGTTCACACATGACAACCGAAAGCGGTCTAACGAGTATATTTCATACATACACCCGGGGGTGTCACTACAACACCCTTCCCCGTTTTGTTAGAGGAGGCCTCTATCACCATTTTAAAACAAACCCCCAACCCATATGAGGTGAAGCACCCATTCGACATTTAACGATCAATGTCCAAGACCCAATGTGCTCCCGGAGTCTTCATAGATCCCCAGCAACACGGATGGACAATCTCAAGAACCTGCGATACGAGTGAGATCCAGGGGTATCTTGGCATTGATTTCGTCAGGCCCTAAAGTATTCTCCACAGTGATTCATTTTTTTCAGCCATATAAAATCCCCCAAAGTTCCCATAAAATGTTTATAAAATTCTTTACTCAACACTTTCTATGTAAGACTGGAATATGTTCAGCAAACTGTCATATTCACTTCAAGCGGGTCACCGGTCAGGAAACCGTCCCCAAAACACAGAAAATGTTAGGAGTCCCCAATATTGTTATTCCTAAACAAGAACAAGTCTAACCTAAAATCAAATCAATCTGAAAATACAAAATATTCACATTCCCTTTCCCTATCACAACAGAGATGACTGGATCAGGAGAGTTTCAGGGCATATATATGCATCTTTTTCAGCATGCGTTTCTGACAATCTGCAATGATTATAAAATTTTCCACTATCCCCTGATTTAACAAGACCCAACTCATTCCCTCCCTTCTAAAAAAAACAACTGATAATTAAAAATAAATAGACCATAGAAACCTGTCAAAGAACAGCCATCCACAGCCGAGCCAAATCAACAAAACTTTAACCGACCACCAATCAATAAATTGCAGCCTGGGTAACCTAACCCAGATAATTATTAGGGTCATAACAAATACCAAGGTGAATTGGGCCAGGAATAACCTGGAGGTGAAAGGAAAGGAGCACCCGTTTCGAGGAGCACCCGGTGAAGATCTATCGTCTGTAGAATGGATAGGGATGGTTTCCTATTAACTGTCAAAGCATTCAAGCTAAAACACACGTTCGGGAAAGCCGGAGTCCATGCCTCCAGGTCCTCCGGCCCACCAACGAACGAGTGAACTTGAATCTTATAATTAGGGTCAAGCTCGTCGCGAAGAATTTCAAAGCAACGCAATCGAGCTTCACCGTGTTCTGAATTGTTAGCCTCCCTGCAATGGATCACAACCGGCAGGTTGAAATCCCGGGCAATGGGCAGTACACGTCGCAGGAAGTCTTCCTGCATTTGGCATTCGGTGTCGGAGGGATTATGAGAATAATCTAAACCAACCTCTCCGACACCGACACATCTCCGGTTCCTCAACAGTTCAATGAGTTTTAAGAGAGTACTCTCGGACACACGCTGGTTGGCAACACGAGGATGTACTCCAAATGTATACAGCACCCTTGAGTCGTCCAATGATAGGGATGGGTGATCCCAAGCATTGGGGAACACCATATTGCTGACCACAAACTGAATAGCCAGTGATTCTCCGGGTACCTCACTTTTCACCTGAAGTCCATCCAGACTGTCAGTACCAAAATTATCCAAAGCAAGATCAAGGTGAAGATGGGAATCTACAGTTAGTGGTGGCCATTCAAACAAGAACCAGTCTGGTTTCCGTCTACCCGAGGCATCCCGAAGGATATACTGGGCACACACTTGATAGATTTGCCGTTCTGACAGGAACAGGAGCACTCTGCTGAGCAGTTGCCAGTGTGACAGGACTGCCACAGAATTGGGGGGACACCAAGAATAAGTTTCCAGGTGTACTCCCCGAGCCATATCAAACATGATCATGTACAACTCAGATGTCATAGATGGTTGTATAGAAGTGCTATGGGGATACATCCCACGGGAAATGGCAAAATTGAGTAAATTCCCGTAGGAATTAAGCCCTAAGCATTCCATGATGGAGAACAATAGCCCATTCACCAGGGCCACCCACTCACTGAGTCGGTGGTCAGTTAATGCCCATCTAGCAATTTGCGAATGATCAGACGCATCTCCGTGCCGCCGGAACAGGAAGCACAGTGATGACTCTGCCACTTTGCATTTCCAACAGCACTTGTCTGGTGCAAGGTAGAACGGCAGAAGTTTGGACACCAAATGACATCCGAGTTTTCCTTTTATTGCACAACAACAAAGGGGACACCACCCTCCCGTTTGGAATATTACCTCCAAGCAAGGTCCCATATCACAAATAAACGCCTCGTGGGTCAGAAGATGAGACACACCCAGAGGCGGAGCAGTGGAATGCAACATCTCCCGGTTGTCAGGTTCAGGACGACTCTCGCCCTCAGCACCTGCACAAAGTGATTCCCCGGTCAACAAAGCTGCATCCCGGGAGACCACAGGGCTTAATGTAAATCCCGACAGCGAAGTAGAACACCTGCCAGACCCGGAGGTGGGACATGGGCTCACTGAACTTAGCTCGTAGGTGGTGTTCTTCAATTCCTTTTCTTTTACCACTGGACATGAGGAATCAAAATGACGAAACTCCAGATCCATGTCATCACGATTCAGAGCAATATCGCAATCTCCAACATTCCCGAAGCAAATTGGCACGATCTTGGAACCCTTCACTGCCACTTTCGGGATCAACAACTCCGGGTGATCGTGTATCGGCTCAATGATATAGTCAGCTGTTGAGGTTTGATCCATCCGACCACAAACAACCTTTGCACTTCGGGATGGGATGGTCACCGTCTGATCAAGGGAAACGCGGCGTATGGGGACCCTATCCCCAGATTCCCGGCTCTTACTTAAAGCGGAGACCAGAACATCGCCAATGGCTAGGACATTCCTATGTAGGTCAACCATACACCCTCTAGATGAAAGGAAATCATACCCCAACAGCAGATCATCAACAATAGGGGCGACCACAATGTCCCAAAAACATTCCACCGAGGACAGGCGCAATGAAACTCCTTGGACTAATTTACCCCATTCCATATTGCCACGGAAAGCACCAGTCAGACGGATGGGAATAGTTGGCAGATCTTTTATTCCCAAACGATGATACAACTCTTCACTCATTACCGTGACTTGTGCAGCCGTATCTACAACAGCTGCCACCAACACTGAGTTGACCATCATGGGCACCGTCATGGTCCAATCACCCGTTCTGGCTACATGTACGTCCCGAATTGTTGTTGGAACATGGGTCACATCCCCCGGATCTAATGTTTCCTTAGCCAAATGGTTAACAGGCTCCTTGCCTTTGTCTTGAAGGCTACTGACATCTTTTGACATGCACGCAGAAACACGAGGGCCTTGGATCAAACTGGGCCCTCCAGGGTCCAATGTGTCCTTACAACTATGGTCCACTCCCGTATTAACAGGAACAACTATCTCTGGCAATGACTGACCATTCAATTTTGACAGGACTGGGAATCGGTCATCTGCCCCAGCCCTCACCCATTTAAAGGATTGTTAACCGGTCCATGGGAGGACTGAGCAGGAGCTGGAGGAAAGTTTGGACATTCACGGCTGATGTGTCCTTCCTGCTTGCACGCGAAGCAAACTAAAGATCTCCTCGGACTTGAAGACCGACTGGGGCTGTTTGACCTCGTCTGCGAAGATGGGGATGGATTTCTGCCCCGAAACCTTGTCCCAGGCACCCCTAAGCTAGAACCAGACGTGCTAGGACAATTAGTACGCCAATGGCCCCTACCACCACAGTTAAAGCAGGTCATGTCTGCCGAAGCTGATGTGGCAGATGGGATCGATGACCCAGCACGAGACACCAGGGCCTGAGAGGCTTGAGTGAGTTTGCTGGTGACAGATATTAATGCCGAGAGGACATTTTTTAAATCTTCTGCTGGAGTTGCCGAAGAATCCTGACGCACTGGTGACGAATCAGCACCCACTGTGAAAGACACCTGACGAGTAAGAGCAGCCTTTCCCCCCAGGGCTTTTTGATTGTGAATAGAAGCAGTCACATACTCAAGAGCTGCTTGTACAGTTTGAGGATTCTTTTCCATTGCCAACAGGGCAGCCGGACGCTCACGACAACCACGCAGGAAATGTTCCACTGCAATACTGTGTACAACCCTATCGTCAGAATCAGTATACCCGTCGCGTGCTAATTGTAAGCACCTATCAGCAAAATCCTCCAAGAGTTCATCGTTGCCACGTTCCTCACACTGAAGCCTCCGTCGGATGGATGCTGGTGGTTCACGCTGCCCATATCTGGTCTCCAGCTCAGAAACCAGACGTTTGTAGTCTGACGTAACTGCAAGTGAACGACTGCGAACGAAATCGACAGCTTTGCCACGCAGACACTCAGTAAGTTTTTCAAGACAAGTCTTTCTTGTCCATTCATAACGTTTGGTCATTGCCTGGAATTGAAACCAAAACGAATTCCACTTTCCAGGTTCACCCCAAAAAGTTTCCATTTTGGGAGGAGCTGGACTACGATGTCGTCGTGTAGCTGGACTACGACGTCTTCGTGTGGGAGCTCGCCTGGAATGTTCTTCCATGGCCCGATCAGAGTCTTCAGAATCACTATCCAAGTGACGGTCTCGTCTTGCATAATGATCCCTGCCATGTCCATAGCTGGTCCTATGTCGACTTCCACGATGGTTTTCTAGTGAATCCCTTTCCCCGCCAGAAGCCCACTGATAACCCTTACTATGGTAACGGCCCTCAGTGGAATTCTCAAAATCGGGCAAAGGCTCATGGTCTCGCCTATAGAAAGACCGAGAGTTGTTGTCCACTCGTGCACGGACACGGTCGACTTTAGAAGTGTTGAATGATTGTTGGGCAAACTGCGTGGTGTCGGGAACTTCCGGTTCAACAGCAGTCTGCCCAGATTGGTTACGCATCACAAGTCCAAGTGCAGTGACAAGGTCAGCAACATTATGGAATGCGCTTGGTTGTTCATTAACCCTGTCGTGCTCCCGAACTAATGCCTGGGCATTAGTACGAGGATGAACAACACCAGAGGAATCATTACTGCCATGTGGTAGTGACCCCTCACTGTGACCAGTACCCACATTACCTATTTGGTCCACCTCGCTGCAGGTCGTTGTTCTGGATTGCCTGCAAAAAAGCTCTTGGAATGGTTCTTACCAAAACCATCTCTTAACCCACATGGTTCCCTATTAATAGACGGAAATGGGGATTTACTTCTATGGATATCTTGATTTCCTTCATAAACCCCACTAACCGGAAGATTACCAATCATTCCCTGTATCCATTTACTCTGATCAGGAATATTCCTGATAATTGGCTTGGCGGATTTGCATTCACTATCGGTACCATGGTCCGCCCAATAGTCATAGTCTTGATCCTGCGATTGGGGCCCACTACCATTAACTGAAGATAAGGGTTTTTCGAGAGAATCACCACCAGTTTCTATATGTCGCTCTAAAGGAAGGGACGGAACATAAGGTAAAGGGGCACTAAGCCTGCTTATCATTTCATGCATGCTTTGCATTTGAGATCCAAACCCTGCAAAATTGCCTTGAAAAGCTGTCATAGTTTGCTGTAATAACTCCATGTCACGTTGTAGGCTACTAAATCTTTGATCTACAACTTCTTCCCTCATTTGAGAGGCTTCAACAAACCCCCTTAACTGTGTATTCACCACTTGCTCCACATCTTCACTATTTAAATCTGAAAAAATAATCCCAGTGGCCTTACCATTCTTATGCATATCCAAGAAAAGCTCGGCGGGGAGGGTGGAAACATCTACGATTTCCCTAATTGGTATCCTACGACCATCACACTGAAGTTTCTTCAACCCCCTAGCCCTTCCCTCCCCAACACCTCTGATTTGCATTAACTCTTCTAAGGAAGCCCTACTGAAATCAATGGGTGTGAAGTTGCATGCCATATTGTTGTAAATTATTAGCATGCAAAACAAACAAATGAAAATGAAAAATTTGAAAATCAATTTTCCTATTTCTAAGCTTAAACTTACCTTCACATACTTTTTTGCTATCGTGTTCTTACGCGATTGCCTTATTGTAATATATTACCACAGAATAAAAATAGTCCCTGTACTGCCCCAATGCCCATGCGCGAGTACCCAGATCCCACGTGACCGACCACGACACTTCCTTCTTCCCCATTCAACGCAGTGTGAATAACCCATCAGCGGGGAGGCTGGGAGGGCCATCACAGTATGTGAAGGTAAGTTTAAGCTTAGAAATAGGAAAATTGATTTTCAAATTTTTCATATTTCTTGCGCTGTTAACTTACCTTCACATACTTTTTTGCTAGAATACCATAGCAGGACGGAGGGAATGAGTGGTCGGAAACAAAAGGACCCCGAGCATAAGCGAAGGGGAGTACAGGAGTCAGCGAAGTAATCAAAGACCATAAATGTATAATAATGACAATATGGTCCTTGATATACTCATCCGGCCTATAGTAACTACAGGCCCAGTGAATAAAGCTGACATACACTAGACCCAAAAATCTCACCCCCCCCCCCCTTCTTTTTGAAAAATTGGGGAGAGCAAGATTACTTACCAAATTACAAAAATGGTAAAACCACTAGAAGGTCTAGTGCATAGAGCAGGCATGGGAATTGTAACCACAGGAAAGTGTAAAATCTACTTCAAAAAAGTCTGAAATTTCAAAATTTTGATAAAAGTCTGCAATCAGCCTTATTGAAGAAAATGTCCATGCCTGATAGATATCGACGGGTGACCAACAGCCTGGGCACCACAACGGTCCCAGGGTGTAGCAATCCCGTCTTAACAACATCCAATCCCATAGGTGGTGACAGACAAATGTATCGCAAACCTCCAGATACGGTCCTAAAACGTCGTCCACAGTCTCCAAAGGAAACAGGATGTCAGTACAGCCCTGAACTGAAGAAGCAATACCAACGAGAGTGAAATAGCCTCCGCAGGTACGTCCGTGTACGCCAAACGAGAAGTTTGGAAAGCTAGGAAGAACATATATAATATTTCCTGCTAGAAGAGGGACCGAAACATAGACGCCGGCACAAAACAAAACACGTGTTTGTACGCGAGAGCTCTAATCAGGGCCCATAACTCTGCCATGATTTCAATTATAGACTGTAGAACAGAGTCGGTAGACGGACTCCGGAAAAAAGCCATAAGGAGACATATACCAATGACAAATCCGTAAGTGTAGAACCTGTAGATATGCCGGGATGACGAAATCCGGTTCATACTCCATGTATCACACGACAATGCATAAAATAGCGAAGTCTGGGGAAAAAATGACTAGGTGTTAGAGCCCATCAGCTGCACTAAGACCTAGACAATAGTTTCCCGTGAAGTATCAGCCAAACACCAGCGGTAACAAGCTACCAGACTGCAGGAATATAAAAACATAAGTCATCTATGATCACAGAAGGTTATAATTAGATGTCATACATGTAGACTGAACGACACTCCTGAAAACGATACAGCGCCCAAACCAGCTCCGGAACTGCAACGTCTGGAGTGAATCTCAGTACCCATCGGAAAGCGACGGGGTGAACAAACGACTCCATGCAACCATCATAGCCGAAGTACCGTTATAAAGGTTTTATACGAAACGTATAAAAACTAAACAGCCGAGACACAGAGGTGGAAATTCGTCAAAGCGGAAACCGTTGAAGCAATTAATGGAGTGAAATATCCTAATGCATAAACAGTTCCGTAGTGACCAACGTAAGCGTTTGCACGGTCGAAACCAATACGTAAAACGTATACGATGATCAGATGTCTTCACAACTTACGATAGTAAGTTAAAGAGTGAACGAACGGAAATAACAAGTGCCCCAGGGGCTATAACCGACGAGCACAAATTGAAGACGAGTTACTCTCAATAGCTGCGTAATTATCACCAAAAAGTTGTTAATATGGATCAGCAACATCATGGTGACATAATCTGTACTTCCTCACCGGACGTGACAGAAACTGTTGAGAGTTAGCCGGCCTAACTGGGTATTTAGGCCGGAGACGCAGATGCACGACAACCAGTGCCTGAAACGGACCGATGAGAACGTAAGAAACACCCGTAGAGTGGGACATAACATGATAAGTCACACGACGAGGTACATAAGTGGAAGTAACTGCAGCCGTAGACGAAGCTTCCACAGAAACAAAAGTGGAAGACCCGTGATATAACGATGATACCGGAAGGTATGTAGATACCGGGAGGTACAACGTTAATGGTTGCATGTAACCATCCGATGAAATCGGAATAAACGCATACCGAAAGACGGGCCTACGTTGTTCCAGTACCGGTTTAACAGAATGAGGGGCGCTGACGATGTTATACGTAGCAGAGCCCTCGATAAGTTCGGCACATTCAATAAAGAACGGCGAATTTCTGTAAACCGCAGCCCCCACAATTCACCTCAGCAATTCTTTGCCGAGGTAAATGCCGTGGCACAATCAGTTCACCTCCGCAATATTTAACATGGAATATTTATTATTGCCGAGGTGACCTTTCTGAATTGTGAGGGCTGAAAACCGGAACCTGGAGTAATAACGACCGAGTGGTGTTATTACGTGTAGGTGCAATAGTAAAGGTAGCTTGCGCTAGCACAGAAGCTTAAGTACCATTACAAAACGACAATACTGCAAAGTATGTAGATATTGGAAGGTATGACGTTAATAATTGCACGATGCATAAGTAAAGGTAGGTTGCGCTGTAGTAGATGCGGCAGTACCGTTACTAATACAACAATGATACCTGAGGGTGTGAAGATCCCGTATGGTATGATGTTGTTGGTTGCATATGAGTGTCCGATAAAATCGGACGTGACGTACGTCGTAGATTGATATTGTATATCAGTCGATGCATAAGTAAAGGTAGGTTGCGCAGATGCTGCAGTACCATTACTAATACAACAATGATACCTGAGGGTGTGAAGATCCCGTATGGTATGATGTTGTTGGTTGCATATGAGTGTCCGATAAAATCGGACGTGACGACGTCGTAGATTGATATTGTATATCAGTCGATGCATAAGTAAAGGTAGGTTGCGCAGATGCTGCAGTACCATTACTAATACAACAATGATACCTGAGGGTGTGAAGATCCCGTATGGTATGATGTTGTTGGTTGCATATGAGTGTCCGATAAAATCGGACGTGACGTAGATTGATATTGTATATCAGTCGATGCATAAGTAAAGGTAGGTTGCGCAGATGCTGCAGTACCATTACTTGACGATAATACCGGTAAGAATGTAGATACTAATGGGTAGTTCGTATGCATATAGCTATCCACAGAGGCCGGGATAGACGCAGACCGCGCGGGTCCACGATGATCCAGTCCCGATATAGCAGAACGGGGAGGCGCTGACTTTATCAGATGTACAGGCGCTCTCGATAAATTCGGCACGTTCAATAGAGAACGGCGATTGTCTGCATAATCGGGAACTGGATTAATACCAACGGACGAGTGTTGTGTATTTATGGGTGCAGCAGTCGTATACCTGTTAGATGGTAACGAATTGCGCTGATTAGTTGTTAAATCATGTGTAAATGACGAATCCTTGACAGGGACATTAGTCAAAAACTCCGAACTTACCATTCTGTAATGAAGGCCCGATGTCGGACATGACGTCGTAGTTGAAGGGTCCAAGGTAGCCGCCAAGGTGAAGGTCGTCTGATTTTCGACAAGACGACCGCCATCTTGTTCCCCCAACCCGGCCGTAACGATAACAGAATTAGCGGGAGGCGGAGGCACATAACAACAACCGAAAAACTTTCACGAGCCGAATTCGAATACGCAACGGACTTAACAACCGAGACCTGTATCTCCGACCCATTCCTGATAGACTGAGGCGGAGATACAACCAAATTCTCGGCCCCGGTAAATCCGGGCGGCGATTCATCAGCATACGAACCGACAAGATATTCCTGAAATACGTTGTCGGACCACGTTTCACACTCAGAACATTTGGGCGTACAGGTCACACCAAACCCCCCGGCACGGTGGACAGGCGGAGTGGGGATCCGTAGTCGGCTTTGACTTAGCACACACAATGCAAAGACAGACGCCATTTTGATTTTATTAGATTCTCTCCGAATACTCCCTGATACGTTGACGAAGACCAGGCCAGTAATCTCACACAGAATCACAGTAAATCCCACGTAATATCGAGGTAAATATCCAAGGTAAACTCCCAAGGTAAATATCCACGCAGGAATTCCGAGGTAATCCAATGTAGAAGTTAACTTTTTTTCAAGACACAAAGAACAACGACTCCTCCACTGCAAGTTGCAATGGGAAGAAGGAAGTGTCGTGGTCGGTCACGTGGGATCTGGGTACTCGCGCATGGGCATTGGGGCAGTACAGGGACTATTTTTATTCTGTGGTAATATATTACAATAAGGCAATCGCGTAAGAACACGATAGCAAAAAAGTATGTGAAGGTAAGTTTAACAGCGCAAGAAATAACACAAATAAGGTGATATATGGGTTAGGCTCAATGACATTCATCAAACATGACTAGGTTAGTTCCTAACAAGTCAAGACAACAAACTACTAGTTGACAGCACTCACTTTTTTTTTAAATCGGCCACCTTTAACCGATACTGTTTTTGTGTCAACACTCAATCGCACAAACATGCACAATCTCATACACAATACTGCAGAAATTTCAACAATATCGAAGTATATATCAGATTATCCAAACTGATTGGTCAAATAAAATAACTTGTGTGTATGTGCGTGTATAGGCTACACCCAATACAAAAAAAAACTAAAAAAATAAAATAATTTTTGTTTTCTTGTTTGTGTGTGTGTGTATATACCCGACCCAGATAAAAATTTACAAGTTAGATATTTCCCAAATGTACAAGATCCTGAATATGTTTTGATATAGATATTGGCCTCAGAAAACCAAACAATGGCACAACATCAACAAGGACTAATATCCTGTCAGATGTTAAATCATCATAGGCCACGACTGAGCCTACCGGAAATTTAGCAAACCGTGAAAGACAAGTAAAATATTATCCAAAATGTGTTTGACTTGTATTGTTATCTCTACTAATTAGGTGTACTACATGAATAGTACACCAATAGATAACAGTGTGAGAAATACCAAAAAAAATAAATTTGAATTTCAATATTAAGTCAGGATGGAAATGTAAATTCAAATTTCAGATGATTGAAACAATTGTATGTATCAATAGATGGCCAATTATCAATCGAGTAGCATCCTGAACAATGGATTCAGCATGCAAAGAAAATGGAAATGAACAAACTCCTCACCATGCACCAAAACAATCAACCGTTAATGTTGGAACAGGTGAAGGGTTAATTCATCCTTGTTGACTCTATATGGTACCGTATATAGATAGCGGATGTTAGCGGAAACAACTGTCCAAGCGAAAGGAAATACAAAAAAAATAAAACATAATAATAAATGACGTAATAATAATTTTTTTTTTTCAATTCTCCTTGCCTGCTTATCGATACAAAGTTCAGGCAGAATAATTCACAGATCTAGTATAGTTCAAATAAAACAAATTTAGAACTCCCAAATAATCAAACCATCTATACAGGGTTCAGTATATTTTATATTATATAAATATCTCAATAGTGAACGCCAAAGGTACAACCCGCGAGGAATATTTCAGAAAATTTCCGCAAAAATCATGTCCCGAAACAACAACAACATGTGTTACAAGTCAATGTTTGTTTAAACGAACATGGATTCGTCCAAACGTTTGGTTGTACATGTACACGACAAATTATTTCAGAACACAATTTAGGTTAGAACAATTATTTATACCACGTTTAAACTTCACAATAAACGGCAAGAAAATATACAACAAAAGGACAAATATAGGGAGATACAAATGAAAGCACGCTCCCCGCTGAGTCCCGTGAATGGGACCAGCCCGGCTTGAACTAAATTCAAGAAGCCAATTTGTTTACATGACTTCTACCGAAAATAAAACAAGAATTTGGAGAGTTGTTTCAACCAAAATCAGCGGACAACACGGCTTAATTTATCATCTGGTCTAACAGACACAAATTCACCACGGAACTTTATATGAATGTACAAAAATGCGTACTGATTTAGCCTGACACAACCGGCTAAATTTTCCCGAACTTTTTCAAACACAAAATGGCGCCTCGAAAAGTCACAAAACGTAGATTCATTTCGCTCACTTCTGACGCCAATTGAAGAGGATTCGCAAACCTTATTTTAGGAATACTCCCCAAGTTTGAGTAAGCAGATTCTTACCCTGAATAATACGCCTCAAAGTCTTGAGAACAAGCCAACTAGGAAAACACGTCTTCTTCTGGTAAGCTCAGTCAATCTAATTCGTATTTCCTTCGTGCCCACAACACTGGCCGAATAGTGCGCAGGCGCTTAGTGCAAGAGTGGACGAGTCTACTTTCCATACATAGGTAGAACAAGGCCAGTTCACACATGACAACCGAAAGCGGTCTAACGAGTATATTTCATACATACACCCGGGGGTGTCACTACAACAATATTGAACTAAATGCTTTATTCATGCATGTTTATTCAAACATTAATTATTAGGTAAAACGAACAATACAGTCGTCCCTAACCCCACTTTGACACTTTCCAGTCTGTCGTTCTGTCGCTGCAGAAAAGGAGACTGTTATTTTCCATTATGTCATTCTATCGCTGAAGAAAAATAGACTTTCCATGTTGTTGTTATGTCGCTGTAGAAATATAGAGACCATTTCCATTCGATCTGTAGCTACAGTAAAAAATACTTTCCATTCTGATGCTCTGTCGCTCATGCAAAAGACACTTTCCAGACTGTCGTTCTTTTACTGATGAAAAACGAGATTTTGCAAATAGCAGCGGTTACTTGTCTTCTGCTTTCATAACAGAGGTAATGCATAGTCAAATAAAATGATTGAGGTGGGTGGGTGTGCACATACCCTATCCCGCTGTTGAGGGGCGTGATTTGAACAGCAGTTACGAAACACATTTTTGCTTCGCCTGATCTTTGGAAAATTTTGATGAAGTAATGGAAAGAAATGACTAGATTTCTTTGAACGCATGTAGGTGAAACCTTCCGCGACGGAATTAATTACCTCAATGTGCTCATTTTGGACCTCTGTGCCACAAGTGTAGGTGAGACAGATGACACAATTGGCGTGTGCTAGGCATTGCCACTTCTAGTTTTCCTAGGATATATTCAAATCTGCAGCTCACAGACTGATAATTTATTAATCACATATTTTAGAAAAAAAGAAAAATGTAAAACGCTATATATATAGACATCTTGTATATCCCTATACCCTATTACCCGGTATTATTCAATAGGGTGAGGTATTGGAATAGACCCGGTGTACTGTTTTATTTCTATAAACAATACGTCTGCGAGGGCCTCAATAATAGGGCCTAAAATCATCAATATTAAAGTTGTTTCATTTTTGTTTGTAGCCACGTCGATCGACATCATGACCCCATCACGACTATTTTATAATATTCAGATCCATTCAGCCTTTTTCAAAAGTGCAGTTACTAAAAAACTATTTCTATTACCATAAATACCGGATATATACAATACTGTATATTATGGAATATGTAACTAAGAATTATTTCGTCTGCGAAGGTCGTACGTGTGACTGTAGAGATATTGGTCCGTCAACAGTTCTAATGGTAAAATGGCGCAATCGTCACTTTCGCTCTAAGACGAACAGCCCGACGCGCTGTTTAAAGGGAACGTAAACTCTGCGGTAAAACACCGCGGGAATTATACAACAATCCCGATAGATTTAAAAAATCGTGACAAATATTTTTTCTCATTTTTTTCCAATGAATGAGACAGACGCAAACATAGAAAATACCGTGATTTGGAATTTCTTGGGGGCGCCGCCATGTTTGTTTTGGGCAGGATTTTTATCCAATGGGAAAGCGTAAAATTCAGTTGTGCCGATAATCTCCTACGTCATCGGACATTCTCTGTGTCGAGATAACATGGCCGAATATGGTCGTTTTCATGCACTCATCCGTTCCCTGACTAACAGAGGCAATGTTATCGATTAGCTTTGATGTAGAATACAGCCTGATTCTAACAGATATTCTACGATGCCGGGCTGCTCTGCATTTGGCTGTCACAATGTACCAGGTAATCCCGACACGTCGCACTGTCATCCTCGTTCATGTTTGTAATCTACGGTCTCGAATACTGCACCTCTGCAAATTGACGCGTTTTTACCTCCAGAGGCAGAAGAACTAGTGTCCACTGACGTCACGATTCTTCGAACATGGAGGCCTCTATGTTCGCCCAGTGTAACGAAGTTAAGACGTTTAGTACTGCTTTGAAAAAATTGTAAAAAAATATCTGATAAACGATTTGGATTCTATGAGGAAAAAGCTTTAACTGGCCATGCAAGTTTCACCAGAGTTTACGTTCCCTTTAAGCGTTTCATGAAACAATATTCGGTTGTAAAAAGGGCGCTATAGAAATTAAATTAAAACACAAACTATATCCCTCCTCGGAATATATCCCGGCACTATATTGTCTACCAAAAATTCACAAGGAAAACACCCCGGTCAGACCCATTGTCAGCTCTATTAACTCAGTGACTTATCACATATCCAAGTTTCTAGCCGAAATAATTAAACCATTAGTTGGACTAACGGAGCACCATATCCGAAGTACCAAGGATTTCGTGGACAAATTATCAGACATCAAGGTGTTACCAAATGAAACGATTTTATCGTTTGATGTTAAGAGTTTGTTCACAAGTGTTCCGGTGGAAAAAGCATCAGAGATCATACTCAACTTACTTAAATCGGACGTCACTCTAAGCACCAGAACAAAACTTTCCCCGGACCAATTATGTGAACTTTTGAACTTTTGTTTGAACATGACATATTTCTCTTACAACGATAAACTGTATGTACAGAAGCACGGCTGTGCCATGGGCTCTCCCATCTCACCATTAGTAGCCAATGCGTACATGGAAAATTTCGAAGAACAAGCCCTCAAATCATACCCGGGGATTCCGCCCACCCATTGGTTCAGATATGTAGATGACACATGGGTGAAGATTGATCGACAGGAAGTCAACAGTTTCTTCACTTTCCTAAACACGGTGGACTCTGACATTCAATTCACCATGGAGCAAATGGAATCCAACCAAATACCATTTCTGGACACCCTGGTTAAGGTAATGATGGATGGTTCACTGAACACGACTGTCTACCGGAAACCAACCCATACTCACCAGTACTTGGAGTTCACCTCGCACCATCCCCTCAACCAAAAACTGGGTGTAATTCGGACGCTGTTCAATAGGGCGGATACTATTATTACAACGACCAAGGACAAGGAAACGGAAACTTCCACACTGACACAAGCCCTGAAACAACGTGGATATAAGGACTGGACTTTCCACAAAGCACAAAAACGTAAAAACAGAACATCCACGCCGAGCAGGGAGAGAATGACCACTATCACGATCCCATACGTGAACAACCTCTCGGAAAAAGTGAGTCGGTTATTTAGGGCTCATAAAGTCAAAACATGTTTCAAGCCCATGAACACTCTTCGTAACATTCTAGTCCATCCGAAAGATAAACCAAAAAAAGATGTGGAAAGTAACCTGATATATGGGGTAGTCTGTCAGGAGTCGACCTGTGTAGACCGGTACATAGGGGAGACGCAACAACCCCTGAAAAAGCGTATGTCCCAACATCGCAGAGCCACATCCAACGGCAACGATTCAGCGGTGTTCCGGCACATGTGTGACACGGGACATGTCTTCACCAACCAAGACGTCTTAATCCTGGATCGAGAAGAACGGTTCTTCGAACGTGGGGTTAAAGAGGCTATCTGGGAACGCGTTGAGCGTCCTTCTCTTAACCGCAATGGGGGGTTACGTTTCATACTGTCCAACACTTGGGATAGCACCTTAAAGAAAAAGACCAAAAAGAGACTGTTATAGCTATTACCAGTATACCAATTCCTTCTGTGCAATTAACTGTACCTATCCGATCTGACAATTACTACCGCTATGTAACGTTTGTTTCTATAGACAGTTACTTGTACCGCCGTCTTGACCTTTCCAGAGCCAGCTTGTGTATTCAAGACCAGTATTAACTGTGATCAGTGCTTAATTTTGTGTTCCAGTGAACTCTCATCACCTTTGACATATCGTCAAAGGTGTTGCTTTATTGGTTTCTCCCATTCGATTTTAACCCTATATCAACTTAAATGTGCTCACCGTCCAAGCTGTTATCATATATTTAATGTGATTTCTTGTACATATTTCTCACTCTGTTGAAGACGTTCTGGTGAGCGTCGCAACGTCAGTATATAAAAATTCGAAATCCAGAGAACCAGTTCTTCGATTTGTTATTGTTAATACCTGGATGACTGAGAACCTTCACTCATAATATTCGGTTCAGTTTTACTTTAGGTAAAGTTGCCTCTATATGTCATAATTTCCAACCCACCCCTAAATTTTGAACTATTGTGGATGCAATTTTCAAAGGATAAGTTGGTTAATGGCCGATATTAAGGCTGTAGGCCCACAGTTGACAGAATTCCGGACTTGCACTATAATCCTTGGACAATTAGATCTGTCCTAATCGCAGCGGCAGGTACACGACACGTGATTATCCACATGATTTGCGGTTCGTTCCACTGGTCTCTTTCTGATCTCTTCGGATATAGAAAATATATTAAATCCATCATAACGGGACTATTTTAGACCTGGAGTTGCCAAAATCATCCTAAATATAAGCATAATAACGAACGAAGTTCGGGACCGCGAAGCGGTCCCTAACGGAGTTCGTTAAATAGGTAACATACATGCATTACGTGAGACAAAATACAGATACAGAACTTAATCACAAACCAGTGTAAATCCATGTAAAGACAGACAATCACCGTAGTCTATCATGTTCAGATTTCATCGTTTGCGTGGGCGTATTTTGCGGGGGCTGCCATATTGGATTTGAGGCAGTGTGGGTAATACTAGCTAAAATTAGAACAGTATCGAAATTTAATCTAAAAATATTTGCTATAGATTTGAAACAAAAAAAGGATAATATGCTAATAAATTCAAGGATGAATTCCCTTCCCATTCCCTTCCGACTGATAGAATATTTAGCGAAAACGCCCGAGTGTCGTCTGCACTTCGCGCACGCAAATGGTTACAGGTTGAGAATGCGGTCAGACCTCTTTTTCGCGAAAATGGCACTTCACATCAGTGCAGAAATTTCATAAAATTTAGTTCTACGGCAAGAAAAAGCTGTATAACGTGTCCATCTATAACAAGCTTATTTATTAGGCTTTGAAGATCTGATGTTTCGTAAAGAGATAATCGGTTGTTCATTTAAAAAATGAACATTTGCCACGGAATTGTGACCTTACGCCGTAGCAAAATCAAGCCATTCAAGTTCTGTCGCTGACGTCCGCGTGATAAATTAGGTCATCCAAAGTTCGCAAAGAAAAGGGAGAAGAGGGTCACAACAAGCTGATTATCAATAGGGGATTTTAATTATAACAGGCAAGAAATCATTTCCAAGTAAACGGTGACACTGCGATTGTCTGAACCGTCAGATATCATCCATTCACTTCAGATTATGGCCTAGATTTAGACATTAAATTAATAGGTACGGACAACCAAGATGCAAGTAAAGTTCATAAAACAAACACATTCATCAAGCTATAGTTTATTGCAGATTTTATTGTGTTTAGATCCGTACACTTCTGAGGGGTCAATTCATGAATAGCTTTGAAGTCAAACAGCAAAATTTTACCAAGAACTCAAACAACTTATAAAACGAAATTTTAGAAAGTCAGATTCCTCATATTTAGACATGCATCCCCCCCCCTCATATTTAGACATGCATTCCCCCCTTCCCCCCGCCCCCCCCTTCCTATATATTTTTGTACTATGAGTTCGTACAAATGTTTAACAAAATTGAAATATTGACAAAAACAAATTTGGGGCATTTCTCTATTATTATTCATTATTTTCTATAATTCGGCATGATAAAACAATAGCTACGGTACCGGTAGTATACATCCTATACGTTAACAACTATTACGTAGTCATAAATAAATAAATATTTTGATCCATACGATAGAATAGAATAGATGTTTATTTGCTAATTAGAACCTACATGAATGAAAAAAAAAACAACACCTACATGAGGCGAACAATCAATAATGTAACATACACTTGCGCAATTCAATGGAATTCTTTATTAGCACAGATATGCTGAGATGAATTATGCATGTCAAAATAGTGCCCTGTTGAAGAGAAAGTAATTCATGGCAAAACCCAAGATATCTATTACAATATTTTACTAAATTATACAAATCTTGTTGAAAGTATCTTAAAATATTTCAGTGTGTTACACATTTGTAGTTATAATACAAAAAAAAAAGGGGGGGAGGGGGAGTGGGGAATGTCCACAGAGGGAAATGTTTGAAGGAGGAAATATCTACGGAAATGTCTACAGGGGTAAATGTCCTCAAGGTGGAATGTCCTGGCTTCATAAGCTATCAAGCTTGTTTTTCATTTGTTTACAATAATTTGATTATATGTAACTATAAACATCGCAATATTTCTGTCCATTATATAATAATATCTCTCTTCGAACAGTTTGGCATTCTTAATTTTTCATTCAAGGATAAAATTAAAATAATTCTATCAGTTTCATTCCTCAAATTAATTTATAATGAAGAAGCATCCCAATATTTTGTGGTTTATATATTCGATCAACATACTTTATCCCAGATCCGATCCAGAGTATCAATTCTGATTGACTGTATTTGATTATACTGAAAATAATTCATATTTTCGGACCTTGAAATGTGTGAAACATATACTATATGGTATAGGCAGTCTGCTATGTCAGATAAAGAACAATACGTTTCCCGATTGATCAAATATTCAACGCATCATCCACAACCACAGCAATTCCAAACTTTTGGGTTGCCAGTATTTCATCAGAAATCACCAAGCCACAAACGACCAGGAAAATGAAAATAACTCGCACTAGGCTGCGCCTATATGTATATAATTTTCAATGTCCCTTCTAAGCTTCCGTAATATAACAGTGACTATACATGTATATGGTTTGCGAAAAAAAAAAAATGATACGAAAAAGGCAAAGTCAGAAGCGAACAAAAGAAGTATACTTCGTTCGTTTCTAGGCTTTGCCTATTTCATATTAGTTTGATCCACATTCACCATATTCACACCAGTTATCAATAGTTAAAAAAAAACGTCCAATGATGAAGAGATAGGAAAGAGACTAGAAGAACGAATGAACCGAAAATCAGGCTCACATGAGTCGGTGAGTAATTACACATATCGAGAAAATAAATAATACCAGACATTTCCCTGTCTCGCAATAGGATAATTTTTGCAAAGTGGTCTGCAAGTCCGTGAAATTCATAAAGCAAATGACTACACTATAGACAAAACGACGAGAAATTGATTAAGAATGAGCAGACAAGTACAATGTCGAGTGAGGCTCTCCTGTCAACAGAGGTAAGAAATAGTGTCCGTAAATAATGGCAGCGCTGGGTCACGCTTTCAGACGTTCTATTTGTCAAATCTGTCATGATGTGAAAGCATTGGCATCATCCTCAAGACGTACATTGGTGACAGGAAGTTGCATAGACCGTAAGTATGTTAACATTTGACGGAATTTGACAGTAATACACTCGTCTGGTCCAAGTGCACCCAGCACATGAGTGCACGGAAACTGAGCATTCCATAACCCCATTGCAGGCATTATTTCTACTCGATGATATACGGGTGATCTGGGGCACAGGCATATGTTGAGAAGTTTTAGACATATGTGCCAAAGAATTCCACATATCTGTAAAAACTGTTGTTTGTTTTTTTACATATGTGTGCAAAGTTTTTCGACATACCGGTATACATGTCAAATAACCGATTAAATAATGAAATGGCTTGCCATACATGCAGCTGTATGAATTATATGGTTGATTAAAGAGTTAGTGTTGTCTTCTCTGCATATGCCATGCTGTTGTACGAAAACAGCAACGGCCCAAGTAAACCTTGCGGCAAAAACCAATGATGCAATGCATAACACTGACGATCCTTCTCAGATGTTTACATCAGAAAAGGCAGTGACCAGCCATGCTGTGTTTAGCTATTTCAGCTATTTCAGGTCCTATATTATGGAACTCCTTACCACCAGCAGTGAAGGCCTCCTCCGACGTTAAATCCTTTAAGAAGAATATGTGTTCCTACCTCAAAACGGCTCCGTAATTATACCTTGGCCTGTAGCAAATATTTAGGGACTGTTGAGAGGTGTCTGCTCTTTATTCTATTGTACTGTAGCTTCAGCTGAATGTGCTGCTTTATTAATTCAGTTATTAACGAACGAAGTTCGGGACCGCGAAGTGGTCCCTAACGGAGTTCGTTAAATAGGTAACATACATGCATTACGTGAGACAAAATACAGATACAGAACTTAATCACAAACCAGTGTAAATCCATGTAAAGACAGACAATCACCGTAGTCTATCATGTTCAGATTTCATCGTTTGCGTGGGCGTATTTTGCGGGGGCTGCCATATTGGATTTGAGGCAGTGTGGGTAATAGCTAAAATTAGAACAGTATCGAAATTTAATCTAAAAATATTTGCTATAGATTTGAAACAAAAAAAGGATAATATGCTAATAAATTCAAGGATGAATTCCCTTCCGATTCCCTTCCGACTGATAGAATATTTAGCGAAAACGCCCGAGTGTCGTCTGCACTTCGCGCACGCAAATGGTTACAGATTGAGAATGCGGTCAGACCTCTTTTTCGCGAAAATGGCACTTCACATCAGTGCAGAAATTTCATAAAATTTAGTTCTACGCCGTGTCCATCTATAACAAGCTTATTTATTAGGCTTTGAAGATCTGATGTTTCGTAAAGAGATAATCGGTTGTTCATTTAAAAAATGAACATTTGCCACGGAATTGTGACCTTACGCCGTAGCAAAATCAAGCCATTCAAGTTCTGTCGCTGACGTTCGCGTGATAAATTAGGTCATCCAAAGTTCGCAAAGAAAAGGGAGAAGGGGGTCACAACAAGCTGATTATCAATAGGGGATTTTAATTATAACAGGCAAGAAATCATTTCCAAGTAAACGGTGACACTGCGATTGTCTGAACCGTCAGATATCATCCATTCACTTCAGATTATGGCCTAGATTTAGACATTAAATTAATAGGTACGGACAACCAAGATGCAAGTAAAGTTCATAAAACAAACACATTCATCAAGCTATAGTTTATTGCAGATTTATTGTGTTTAGATCCGTACACTTCTGAGGGGTCAATTCATGAATAGCTTTGAAGTCAAACAGCAAAATTTTACCAAGAACTCAAACAACTTATAAAACGAAATTTTAGAAAGTCAGATTCCTCATATTTAGACATGCATCCCCCCTTCCCCCCCTTCCTATATATTTTTGTACTATGAGTTCGTACAAATGTTTAACAAAATTGAAATATTGACAAAAACAAATTTGGGGCATTTCTCTATTATTATTCATTATTTTCTATAATTCGGCATGATAAAACAATAGCTACGGTACCGGTAGTATACATCCTATACGTTAACAACTATTACGTAGTCATAAATAAATAAATATTTTGATCCATACGATAGAATAGAATAGATGTTTATTTGCTAATTAGAACCTGCATGAATGAAAAAAAACAACACCTACATGAGGCGAACAATCAATAATGTAACATACACTTGCGCAATTCAATGGAATTCTTTATTAGCACAGATATGCTGAGATGAATTATGCATGTCAAAATAGTGCCCTGTTGAAGAGAAAGTAATTCATGGCAAAACCCAAGATATCTAATACAATATTTTACTAAATTATACAAATCTTGTTGAAAGTATCTTAAAATATTTCAGTGTGTTACACATTTGTAGTTATAATACAAAAAAAAGGGGGGAGGGGGAGTGGGGAATGTCCACAGAGGGAAATGTTTGAAGGAGGAAATATCTAGGGAAATGTCTACAGGGGTAAATGTCCTCAAGGTGGAATGTCCTGGCTTCATAAAGCTATCAAGCTTGTTTTCCATTTGTTTACAATAATTTGATTATATGTAACTATAAACATCGCAATATTTCTGTCCATTATATAATAATATCTCTCTTCGAACAGTTTGGCATTCTTAATTTTTCATTCAAGGATAAAATTAAAATAATTCTATCAGTTTCATTCCTCAAATCAATTTATAATGAAGAAGCATCCCAATATTTTGTGGTTTATATATTCGATCAACATACTTTATCCCAGATCCGATCCAGAGTATCAATTCTGATCGACTGTATTTGATTATACTGAAAATAATTCGTATTTTCGGACCTTGAAATGTGTGAAACATATACTATATGGTATAGGCAGTCTGCTATGTCAGATAAAGAACAATACGTTTCCCGATTGATCAAATATTCAACGCATCATCCACAACCACAGCACTTCCAAACTTTTGGGTTGCCAGTATTTCATCAGAAATCACCAAGCCACAAACGACCAGGAAAATGAAAAGAACTCGCACTAGGCTGCGCCTATTATGCCCTATATGTATATAATTTTCAATGTCCCTTCTAAGCTTCCGTAATATAACAGTGACTATATATGGTTTGCGAAAAAAAAAAATGATACGAAAAAGGCAAAGTCAGAAGCGAACAAAAGAAGTATACTTCGTTCGTTTCTAGGCTTTGCCTATTTCATATTATCGTGTTGGTTCGAAAACAGGTGATTTCACCCCTGTACCTAAACGACCAGCTGTCTGAATATCCATCCCGTTTTAGGGACAGAAACTTTTAAATAAATCGGAAATAAAAATTCATTTTTTAGGTCATAACAGTAATACCAGCTGATACTGCGAAAAGTGTGTAGGCCACGAAAATGGGGTGCACGTCAATAGGTATACGATTTGACATGTAAATCAAAACACCTTACCGCTCGACTAATTCATGTTTCCTTCCCGATAGTTTCGCTTTCCGTTTCCTTAGATCATCCTTTAGGTCTTCCAGCGTCCATTCTTCGTATTTACTCGCCATCTTAACGTTTTGGTGAAGAAAACTCAACCAAGTTCAACTTGCAGCCAATGTTTACAATCGGGCCCCACTTCCGATGTTGCGCGCGCAAGCTTGCTTGTAGAAAGTCTTGATATGAAGGGAGACAACTCGATTAACATGCAAATTAATAGGCAATGGCCTAAGACGGCTCACATTTATAGTCGTGATTTAGCCTTATATATCGGAGGAAATTTATGGATGCGATACATTAGACACAGAACTTCTATTCATGCATTACATTAAAAATATTCTTATGACATATGATCAGTGAATTGATATTCTAGCAATCTTTAAACCTAGTCCTATAGGGCAATGGGCACGGCCTATATTCCGCGAAAATATGAGGGGGATACGCCGGAGATGGTAACCAACACTTGATAACTCTGCCGGTATCTCTTCGATATTTGATTCCGTTTAGTTATTTTTAAACCTGTACAGATACCCGTTTCAAAAATATATCTTTTGCTACACATTTCTTTCACCTCACGACGAGAGGTTTACCGTGAAAGATGCATGGTGTCGATTCGACGGGAATTTTTCGCGATACACCGGCACAAAACGTTTTAATAACTTTGATTGAATATGCATAAAAAAAATACAAATCTAAATAAATAGTTTTCATTTCGAGTATTATAGGATCATGAAAAAAATATAAATGTTTTTGTATATTCTTTTAAGAAAACAGAGTTCACAGTCTGCCTGCATGATCCCCACATTTATCTCACACTATATGTGCAAATAAAATATCGCCCCACTTCAACCCCACTATCGTCTTAGGCTATGCATGAAAGAATGCTTGCCCAACAAAATCCCCACGTCGGACTTAAACTTTCAGTACAGCCCGGCACATTCCCTACATTGGACTTTGTCTACGAGCGCTGGAAAAAGTCCACCCCACCTAATCCCTACAAACAACTCAGTCGATTAAATCCGACGTTCATTTTCCCTACACCAACCCCACGTTAGACTTTGAATATATAGCAGATAAAGGTATGCCCTACATCATCCCCACGCGAACTTTGAATTCTCGCTCATTCACCCGTCATAATCCCCACATCAGCCCTACATAATCCCCATATTTATGCTAAATTTGCATAACCGTGGGCAGCTGCCCCACACAAACCCTACGTTATCCCCACGAGGAAAGTTCCAAACCACGCTTCGCCCCACACGAACCCCACGCGCCCACCAAAACCCCACACTTTCCCTACGCAATCCCCACGTTTATGTTTGTAAGGGTACTTCCTATAACAACAGTATCATCTGTATACAGCAAAAGAAGTAGTTTAATGTATGAAAATAAGTTATCACTGAGTTCACGGGGTTCAATACCTGAGCAGTTTTGGTCAAAAAGAAAATCTTCTAAATGTTTTATGAATAAAGAGAAAAGTACAGAAGATAAATTCTGGCCTTGTCGAAGTCCAATATTACACGAAAAATAATCTGATCTCTGGCCATCATGTAGTATACATGACTTAATACTGGAATACATGATGAATATGACATTAAAAATCTTGCCTTTAATATTATATTGTAATAATTTTTGCCAAAGTCCTCGTCGCCAAACTGTATCAAAAGCTTTGCCGAAATCAATAAATGTACAAAATAATTTTCTTTTCGTTGCTTTTAGAAGTTCTCCAAGCGAGTACAAGACAAATATATCTGAAGTCGAATAGCCCTTTTTGAATCCTGCTTGATTTTCTTTCAAAATACCAGTTGAATCAATAAAATCATTTAATCTACTATTCCAAATCGAGGTGAACAACTTTTCTAAACAGCTCAACAATGTAATAGGCCTATAATTATTTGGATCATTTTTATCGCCTTTTCCTTTAAATATGGGTTTAATTAATCCGATCAACCATCTTCCTCATTATCGCTTTCACCATGTTCACCTGCATTTATATCTTTGAAAAAAATCTAGAAGTATTTCTATTCCTATATCTCCAGTGTCATTCTTTTCATCACTATTCAGAATTTCCATTAAGTGACGGAGACTTGTTGAGTTTGTTAATCCTCTGTCGCCTGGCTCGAACAGAAGCATACTTATTATTAATTACGGATATCAATGGAAGACAATGGTCGGGAAAATGTTTGTTAGCCTCATCTGCTTTGGGCGATTTGGAGTTTACCGCAGTTTGGATGTAATCACTAAATAATTTTCTTACGCCTTAGTCTACGGAACTAAAAATCATCACTTTTGTCTTGGGACCAAGCTTTACCAGTAAATACAATAAAATCCAAGATAAAAACTTCGGTGATGTCATATTCCAAAAAATATTTTGTTGTCAGATTTTTCGAATATTTTTATTCAGAAAGCAATTGTCTGGTGTGAAATAAAATAATTTTTCGCACTTTTTATGCATAAAAAACGGAAACTTGAAGGAAACATTAAAATGTAGCATTTCAGCTTTCACGGCCGCATTTCAGCTTTCATAATTCTTGTACATGTATCAAGTATTAAATATTTACCGGCTTCATTCATATTATTTAGAATGTTATTCTTATGTCCTTTTTGAATATTTTATCCCATTAAGTTTCTCAGATTTGTGTAAGGCATTTTAAGGCACTTCTTATTAATTCGACACGAACAACATACTATAAACATAAGCTATAAGACAAACGTGTATATCAATATATAAACAGATACAATAAAGTAAAGAAATTAGCTGTAGCCGGTATATATAAAGCAAATGGAAAGCAGAAATACGCATCAGAGCCATATTTCAAACTGTTTTCTTCACAGGTGATAGTTTTTAGTAATTTCGATATAAATAAGATATATTCGACGGAGCCGTTGTCATAAGACTGACCACTCAGTTACATGCATACAAGCATCGACATGCGATTCAATACTACCCATCGGACAGGTTGCTGCATCTACAATTCATCATTGCTTTAGAATTACATAAACTAATTTAATATGAACACCACAATCATGCCGTTATGGTTTTAATATTATTTCTTCTTCTTCTTATTCTTCTTCTTCAAATTCGCCTTCACCAAGTTGTGTGGCTGGTCTTCTGGCGCCAGTGACGGGGATTTGTTGTGTTTGTTAATCCATCTCCGTCTGGCTCGAACCGAAGATTACTTATTGGTAATTATTCCCCAATAATGGAAAACAATGGTCCACGTTATGATCTATAGGAAATGGCTGTTAAAAGAGGGTCAGCGAAAGATTGCCGTCTGAGGATGTTATCATCTGTTTATAACAGTTTCTTTTAACAAACTATGACAAGCGTCAACAACTCAGTAAAGTGCTTCGCAGAATATCTTTGTTAACTTAATCGTTCTGATTAGTAGAAAATGGCCTGTGGTGACGGTTATGAAGTGGTCACGAGAATGGTGAAACAGATTAACACGAAGCTATGAAACTGGGAAGTTTTCAGTGGACACCACAGTTTTGTTGTGACCAGCTCTCTAGCAAGTGAAGAAAAAAACTGGAAGTTTAAGTTTACAGATGTGTCTCAATATGCAGCATCGTCTGGCTGCAGTCAAAGATTACTTACTCTAATTTACGAAAAACAATTAAAGTTAATGGTCGACGTAATAAAAAATCGCAATAGACTTTAAAAAAATGACTGTCGAGTGCGAATAGGCCGTATACAACTTCGGTTGTTCACGCGTGAGAATAACTGACGTCTTTCTGACAATTTCACTGTGTACACTGTGACTATACCGTTTACTGAAAACATCTCCCTTTTTCAAAAGCATAAATCGATAATAAAAACTATACTCATGAAAGTTCCATTGCATTTTTTTAACAGCTAAATCCAGCGTTGCATTGCGCATTCTAAGTTAACAAAGTTACCAAAGTTTTACCAAAATTCGGATATTTTGTCTGCAAGGAAATACGCCTTATACTCTACCGGATTAAATATATTAATTCTCGGCTTCACTAAAGCCCCAGTCACACTGTCAAGAATTGGGTGGAGAATGCCGGCAAATGACCACGAATATTTTAATCTTGTCGATTCGTGTCAATTCGCCTGTAGAGGGCCTCTTTAAAACCGTAGGTTCATTGTACGACAGCCATAAGCATTTAACAAGAATCATCAAGAATGAGTACGCATGCAGTACGATTCAATGAAGAACGCCCAACGCATCAACACGGCAGCCCGTGAACCCACTACGAATGCTCGATAATCTGCTACGAATAAGCACGTATATAGTATGATGTGAGTACGAATGCAGTACGAACCTGTTACGCTGTGACACCACACCCCAGCAGGCCACGCGAACCTATATATATGATCCGTCTTCTGTGAAATGTGCAACATACTGTAAAATATCGAATGAGATAATGAAGGATTTAGGCTCATTTATATTTTGATTAGGTTATTATATAGAAAATCATATATGTATCTATTTGAGTTTTTACATTTATCTAAATCAGTTTTGGAAAGTTTATTGTAATTTCATACACTATAGTATGTTAGGGTTTGGGGGCGTATCTCTGCTATTTGGATAGAAGCTAGGAAACTGACCGGCTCTATGCACTTGAGTGGTCAGGAAACACCGACAGTTTAAGGTAGCTGATAACGATAATTGGTGTCTGGTAGAGCAAGAGATTTGGCACTTCAGATTTAATTATATACTCGAATATAAACTTGATTTGCTGCTGTGTGTTAGGGAGATGCATTTACTATAAATTGTCTTCCATTTAATATAGTAGACATGTATGCTATTTGAATCATTTTGGTTAAACAAGCCACAGAGCTCAAGTGTCATTCCGGCAGTGTCTCTAATTAAGTGTTTGGTACGAGGCTGTGCCAAGTGCTTTGTTTACTCAGCTGTATAAAACGGTGGTGTTTTGTACACTGGTTAGACTTTACCATCTTGGTCTCCTGAGACACTTGGCGTGTTGTCTCAGAAGTCATATAACATCATGACTTGATATATAGACTGTACGATCTGTCTACAAAGAACTTTGATTGTGACCTACTGCTGGTATTTGTTTCAATTGCGTATACTTGTATTATTGGAACTTGGAGGATTGAATAAAATCAATCTCGGCTTCATCATCGAGTTTTCTTGCGTCATATTTCCATCTAGAGCAACACTAGATCTTGCCCACAACAGTCGTTTTATTGGTTATGAGGAAAGTGAACCATTGAGTGACGACGCTAGCCGAAACAACAAAAGAAGGAAAACTAATTAAAATTTCTCATTGGCGCCCAACCCGTGGGGCAGGAAAAAAGATGACGGAGCCGGTCAGAGAATCCCCAGAAGGTGGCCACCGTGTCACGCCCCTCGGACTTCTCAACGTTTCTCCAATCTACCATCATGCAGTTGTTGTAAACTTTGACAGCGTGCTGCAAACGATTGCGTTTGGCACTTTGTGTTTCAAAATAGGTGAAAATGGGCCTATGGAATATGCTGTTGATTTGACACAGAACTGTAGGACGGTGATGGATTACGGCGAAGATGTCATGGAGATGATATGGGCTACGCCAGCAGTGATCGACCAAAGGGAGATGTCACGACACGGACCGGTGCCAACCACGCCTGGCACCCAACGGACAGACAGACGAGGAGCCATGTTCCACGCTCACCGACTGATCGATGAAGTGTCTGGTCCCATCATCGACAGTGACGGACGAAACTAAAATGTGTATTTTCATATTATCTTCTGTGTGTAGTCAATGCAGTATTTCGACCCAAGCACTGTTCCTTCCTATAACAGCGACATGTTTCTCTTCTTTCTTGGTGACGTGACAGCGTGTATCAGAAACCTCTGGACCGAGTCCATTCCATGGAACAATATCTCCAGGTACAGTTTGTTTCATTTCATTTAACAGGTAAATGGCCGTAGTGATTGAAAAATAACTGTGTTGTGGTATATTCTCTGCCTGGACTTCCCTGAACTTTCTGCCTGACGTTGTGAAGTTCCCACTGATTGACAATAGAACGTGTGATGAACAGTATGTAATTTACAGGAATGGGTCATGCCCTTACGAACTCAAAGACATTATACTCTAATTACTTTTCTTGGAACATTTTGGACTGAATCCTCAATCAGGTTGGTAACATGTATTGAACGATCATGTTATATATATGCCATAATCGTGCCTTAGATGAATTGTTGACATCTCTCGTATATTGTGCATGTCTTGTTTAAGTATGGATAATACTGCATGCCCAATGGTGAAATTGGTAGATTATATGAATTCCTTTGTGACTGATAAATTTAGTAAATTGCAGATTGATAAATCTAGCCTCTGAAGTTTGTACGATAATATTGTGAAGTAGTTCCACAATGATTTTTATGTTATTAGGATGTTATCGCGATTAGTTGCCATAAATGAGTTAGCGGGTAGGCTAAAACACGTAAAGTAATATTGGCTAAACAGAACTAAAATTATCGCGTACATGATCGACAGGTCCTAAAATTCACTGAGTACATGTAAGTACTAGTGGTTTGAAGTAGACACTATGGAAGCCTGTTCGTATTCATTGACGAACCTTCATAGTCCCCGATTCGGCTATAAGAGCCTAGAGTTCCTGAATATTTGTGGTTATTTGTTTATTTTGGATCCTCAAATATAAGTCTAAGATGTTGGATGACAAATTGGTTTCAGTTAACGCGTATTGACAACTTTGTAAGTGTAATACATATTGTGTCCAGTCAACCATGAATTTCTAGCTTTCATTGAGTAACAGGTAAAGTCCAAATGTTAATCCTTGCGGATGAAGCACTATATATTACATTAGCACAGGCGATGCTAGAGAAATCCGATACTTGAGTGACAGTTATGGAGGACTGTTTGAGACATAACCACAGAATAATTGTGTCTGTGATGAATATTTTTTTTTTTTGTTGCAATAATATTGAGATGCCCTGTAGTGGTATGAGTTGAATATTGCGCGTTGTTATTTTGTTTGTTAGGGTCAATATAAACAGTGTTAACGTTATGACCAGTTGCAAACGTTGAGTGGTTAACGAAAAGTTTTGATTGAGCATAGGTGCAAAGGAGTCTTTCATTTTGACTAACGATAATTTGACCTAGCATTTTGATGAATAACTGAATTTTGTTCAGACGTGGAATCAGATTTTGATTCAGGGCGCGATGCGGCCCATGCCTATAGAGATGCCGCTGTGCGTGATTAAGGTTTGAAAACTAAAGAATCGGCAAGCGATGAGATTTTGACACGTTAGATAAGCGTGGTGATAAATAGTCGACTAGTGGTGGAAGATACGATATCGTTCTGATTTAACTTTTGAGGGTGCTCAGATTGAGTGTGTAAGGATATTAAATGACGAGCTGGTAAAATTAACGAGTAATAGCGATTTATTTCAATTGCATTATGTATTGCATCCAGATTGTAGGTCAATATATCTAGACATCTGAATGAGTAACATTACACCCTTGGAATGAGTTAAAGTTTGAATCCTGACAGGCAGTTGTCAGTTGAAGTGACGTAGCTACATATTCGTTTTGTGTGTGTGTGTCTATTGTGTTGTATTGTGTGTGGTTAAAATTTGTTTGAAATATTGGGAAAGTAACTATTCCATTTCAATGAGGCCCATAAAGATGTTACACTTTGATTTCTGAAGTTGAATGTTAACCTGATCAGTTAATGTTTAATTTTCGGTAAACCTAATGTCTGCATTCTTAATTGTATTGAGTAAAAGACCCAGATACATTTTATCGCATTTCGCGAAGGCAGACATTTTAGATCGATAAACGGTATTTCATGGACATCTATGAAATGTCATTTTCTTGAGGTGTTAACGATGGTTCAAAACGTTTGGATATATATAGGAATCTACTTTTCACATTAATGTTGATTCGTAAGACGTACAAGACAGATGGAACTATCTGTTATCTTGCCTATAACATCGATTCCCAAGTTTGATGTTTTAAATTGAGGTTAAAGTTTATCTTTATGCCCTTTGTGTGAGATTCAGGATTGAATATTGTTTGAATCCTGCATCTTATTTGTTATAAAATGTCTTTATTAAATCTGAGCATTTATTTATGTAATCGTGTAACTGCATATTAAGCATGGTGGTATAATCGCATTTTTAAATTCAATATCTGAATTTTCTCAACCTTCAATTGACATGGTATTGGAAAAGTGAGTTAAATGTCATCCCTGCAGAATGGACATTTAACTTCCGGTGGGGAGGATGTGTGAAATTTCAAGTGAATGTTACAGGAGTGCACGCCTTAAAAACATTTATTTGGTTTCATATTTCCCTAACCATCCTTTTAATGGCTTATTTTAACCTAGTAGTGATTCACGATTTGATAATTTTGCTTTTGTTGTCTTGCTAATATAACATTTGGAACAGGTCAATTGATCTTTTCATTTTTTTATTCTTTGGTATCCGATATATCCATTTTTGATTTTTAAATTGTAACCGTTCTATTATAAGTCTTTTTTTCCTGCACGATGCCATATGATATTTGCTATATATTGATTGATAGTATATGAGTTAATTGTTGTTGGGAGAACTAACAATTAACTTGTGGTAACGGAGGTATGTAAAATATCGAATGAGATAATGAAGGATTTAGGCTCATTTATATTTTCATTAGGTTATTATATAGAAAATCACATATGTATCTATTTGAGTTTTTACATTTATCTAAATCAGTTTTGGAAAGTTTATTGTAATTTCATAGACTATAGTATGTTAGGGTTTGGGGGCGTATCTCTGCTATTTGGATAGAAGCTAGGAAACTGACCGGCTCTATGCACTGGAGTGGTCAGCAAACACCGACAGTTTAAGGTAGCTGATAACGATAATTGGTGTCTGGTAGAGCAAGAGATTTGGCACTTCAGATTTAATTATATACTCGAATATAAACTTGATTTGCTGCTGTGTATTAGGGAGATGCATTTACTATAAATTGTCTTCCATTTAATATAGTAGACATGTATGCTATTTGAATCATTTTGGTTACACAAGCCACAGAGCTCAAGTGTCATTCCGGCAGTGTCTCTAATTAAGTGTTTGGTACGAGGCTGTGCCAAGTGCTTTGTTTACTCATCTGTATAAAACGGTGGTGTTTTGTACACTGGTTAGACTTTACCATCTTGGTCTCCTGAGACACTTGGCGTGTTGTCTCAGAAGTCATATAACATCATGACTTGATATATAGACTGTACGATCTGTCTACAAAGAACTTTGATTGTGACCTACTGCTGGTATTTGTTTCAATTGCGTATACTTGTATTATTGGAACTTGGAGGATTGAATAAAATCAATCTCGGCTTCATCATCGAGTTTTCTTGCGTCATATTTCCATCTAGAGCAACACTAGATCTTGCCCACAACAGTCGTTTTATTGGTTATGAGGAAAGTGAACCATTGAGTGACGACGCTAGCCGAAACAACAAAAGAAGGAAAACTCATTAAAATTTCTCAATACGATGGTCTTCGCGAGAGATCGTGGAGCAATCCTATGAAATCTTACGAGATTCGCGAGGAAGCGTAGCCCATTCTTCATGAAACGTAGCGCCAGCGTGGGTATTCGTAGTACTGTCGCGGTTATTCGTAGTACTGTCGTGGGTATTCGTAGTACTGTTGTCACACATCGTGTTGAATTCTTCTCAGTATCTATGATCGTACAAGAAGCGTAGGATGCGTCCAACAATTATCGTAAAATGCGTACGGCATTCTTGCTGATTTGTGACCGGAAGTACTACTACGACTACCCACGAATATACACGATTGGAGGTGAATGCATGCGAGAACGCAGTAGGATGGTGCCAAGAATGCCATACGTATACCATTTAATCGTACTGGGCCGTCGAATGTTTTGAACATTTCAAAACATTCGTACTCCGTCCGAGAATAGACAAGAACGGTCACGATCTGAGACGAACCCCGCAAGATGCCAGTACGAATTGCCAAGAATGAACACGATTTTCCAGTTCACGGTGGTTCGCCTACCCAATTCTTGACAGCGTAACACCTAACAGAATTGTTCGTACAATATCGTAACTACCCGTTTAACTTGTGGATAAAAAAAAATAATGGGGATACCATCCATAACACAGTGTAAGCAATAAAAAGGAAGTTTCGTCTGATTAAATCACAAGTGATTTTCGAGTCAGTACATATAATGAAATTTATTGCCTTACTAAAATAGACCGACAGACTTGTTAGTCCGAACTTCCTATGACGCTTCAGCCGATAAAAACCCTTCAGCCACGCGACGGACAATTTCTGACCGGTTCCCAGATTTCGTCCCAGACAAAATTATTTTTTTAATTATTCGGCTGTTCTACAACACTTAAGTCACATGTAATGAATAATGAATAATCTCCCTTCATTATCAACCCAAATTTATCAAGATCCGTCATATTCTTCACATATGTTAGCGCCATTAAACTTCTATCTCATTTCAAACGGAAAACCGGGTCAGTTGTGTTTTCGTTGAAAGAAAGGAAATTGACGTGTAACAGAAGGAGAAGGGAACGAATCTTGTTAAATTTGGACTGACAATGAAGGGAAAGTATTCATTAATAATATGATAGTTAAGTGTTGTAGAAAAGCCGAACATTTTGAAAAATAGCTTTTACTAGGATAAGATAAGACTTTATTTGCTCCTTATGCCCGAAGGCTAATGGCACAGCATGTTAAAACAAATAAATATTTAAAATAAATATATAAAGATTTCCAGGATATACCTATCAGTGGTCGAGGGTAGATAGCCTATCATTTGGCCACAGGATGAGGTCGCGCAACCCGGTGGTCGCTCTCATTTTGCGATTTTTGCGGGGAGAGAACTCTGACTCCAGTCAGACAATCTCTCAGAAGTTATCAGTCGTGTGACGGAAGGGTAATAAGAAGCTTGGATTACAAATATAGGCAGTATTCGCCACTCGATTCCCTTTCAAAACATCTCTCTCCGCTATCCGTCTGTTTATTTACTTTAAAATATAGCGCTTGTAATATCAACTGAGCTAAGAAATGTATTATAAACTATAAATAAAGAATTGTTCTGATAGACAGCGAAATCCCTACATGTGAAGCGGCCCTCAAACTACAATTTCAAACAAACTTTCTAAAATGCCAAAACTATTGAGCGTTATCACTCGCTTGTGTGGAATAAACAAACAAACATGTTTTGGCAGAACATGTGTTTATTCACAATGTCGTAACCCGTGATATAAATAAGATATTTCCTCAACAATAATGAAAAAAATAATTTACTGTAAGCTTAACACAATTGCGATATTTTTCTCTCTGTTTTATGTAAAGAACACTCCAGTATATTCTTTTTTACAAGTAAAGTATATATGTAGTCGTATAGCATAACAGCACTATATATTTGTATTAAACGAGAGCGACATTATTTCCAATAGATTTGTTTGAATAAATAAAAGGCAAATAAAAAAATAATTGTATATATATGTTACAAATCTATATTGCCCAGCAAACGAAGCACTTGATTTTAATTGGATCGCACTACCTTTATCATTACCAATATCTAGAATACATGAGAGGTTGATCCAATATGGGGTAACGTGAGGGAACTTGTACATATGGTTGGTTAAATCCATATTGATAACTACCACGGGGTAAATAGGACAAACTCGTGGTCTGGGCTAGGCTTGATGGTGGTAAATATGACGAAATCGGTTGCGATATGTTGTGCTCTGAATGATGAAGAGGCATCGATGGTAAGACATGACTCGAATAGGAAGGAGCTGCCATGTGGCCAAGAGGAAGCGGACATGGAATACCAAGGCCATCTAACCCTGTCACGTCAACTCCACCTGTCGGGAAAGCTATTCGTGACGTTTGCTTCATTTTCAGTTGTCGTTTTTCTTTCATCCGTCGGTTTTGAAACCATGTTTTCACCTTTTGATCTGTTAGTTTCAATTCTTCTGCGAAATGGCTTCGTTCGTTGGTCGCCAGGTAGCGCTGTGACTGGAATCGTTTCTCAAGCTGGTCAAGTTGTTCATTGGTGAAGGCCGTGCGAGATTTCTTTTTGTTATCCGGACTAGTTTCTGTTGAAATAAACAAGAGAAAATCAGTAAAGGATGATCATCAGTTTCAACCAATTAAATTTACATTAATTACACAAAGCGCCCAAATTCTTGATGCAAGATACTGGCATCTATGTTCTATCTATGTTCTCAGTTTACATAAATATTTGGAATAGCGGTATGGGTGAATATATGGAACCATTGGTACATTATTTACCTCGAAAAGGTGAAGCTGAAGACTGGGGTTTGGCGGATTGGTCAAAATATACCGGAAAACATCTCATTTCAACATCGTCATCCGATTCTTGTTGACTGCTCCTTGTACCAATGTAGCTTTCTGAAGGCAGTGGTGGGCTAATTCTATCAGAAGTATCGCTGTAATCTGATAATTCCTCGTCGGCCCTCCAAACTCTAAATTCCGGACTAGTGTAAGAAAGAGTTGACCGGTAACATCCATTTGGTAGTACTGGCAGGATAACGGGGTTGGAATTGTCCGTCTTTGGATGATCGTCGTCCGCGGACTTGAGCAAACTGTCAATGGTAAAATTGAATCCCTTCTTCTCTTTCCTATCAGCCATGGTTTCTATATGATTATGTGGTTCCGATTATTGGTAAACTTCCCAACTTGTGCAAGAGACGGCCACAGCAAGAGTGATGCCTCCATTGATTGATTGAAATTGTAGTTTAAGGGCCGCTTCCCATTCGGATTTCGCGGCCCATCAACTCAATGTTTTATTCGATTCTCGCGGTACATTACGTTGTTTATTAAATATCATTTCCAGCGCTAAATATATAAATAAATAAATAAATAAATAGATAAATAATAAATAACAATGAGATGCCTTCAAGATGCCTCCATTGGTATAATTCAAGCTTTATAGTTTACCGGACTGGTGAGCGGATAATCTGTTTGATTGCTCTCACTACGACTTCACGACAGGGGATTAATAATTCCTACCTGTGAGACAATTAGTTTGTTTGATTAAATAACAGCTCGTGCAGTTGCTTTAGCACTCACCGGTTTTCATGCAGGGGCAGAAGACTGGAGGTTATATCAAACATTCACAATCGGCTTTAACTATAATAATATTTTTATTTATAATATTTAGTGCCTAATTATTTATTGCTATTGATCATGTGTGACTTAGATCACGATAGTGCCAGTCGATGGCAAAAAATAACACCAGAAAACAAGAAACTACAAACTCTTCTATTCTTTGTAATACAGGCACAGCACACTGAAGACAACACACGAGTAAGACCAGCCATGAAACAGAACACCTATGACGACAAATATTATGAAACAGCACCAAATGGAGATGAACATGATGAAGATCATCATCGTCGGTCCACAAGAACGTCCAGAATACTCGACCCTGTACCACGCCAGACACGCTACCCCACCGAACTGAGCAACCAGAATACCAAATCCTAAACCACACAGACACGCTATATATGACACCGAAATGACGCCTCAACACAGAATATCATCCGTCCTGTGCCCCAATACACACTCCAAGCAATTGTTACAGGCACAGATTTCTGGAAGAACCCACCCTGTTCCCAAGGGCGTCGTTAGGGAAGTCGATGAGAAAAATCCTGAAGACGCCCATGGTTCTCCCAGTTTTTTCTGGACGGCTTTGTGCGTACAAAGGGGTACCAAGACAAAGGAATCATCCACGCGATTAGACCTACAGTGAACTCATATTTACTAGTATAGCTTAACCAAAAACCCCGAAAGAGACTTACGAACTTGTACATAGCGACTCTTATTTACTTCTATTTATATCTCCTGCTAATCTATCATTGTTATTTATCATTATTTATTTATTTATTCATTTATTTATTTATTTATATATTTAGCGCTGGAAAAGATATTAAAAGAAAACAAAGAAATGTACCGCGAAATCCAAATAAAACATTGAGTTGATGGGCCGCGAAATCCGAATGGGAAGCGGCCCTTAAACTACAATTTCAATCAAATGCTTTAGCACTCAGCTCCGAGTTTGTCTTGCTTGTCATAGTTTGGATAAAGAAACTGTTACAAACTAAGCAGATATCACACGTGCTAACGGCGAATCTTTTGTCAACCCCATTTTCAGCAGGCATTTTGTAAAGACGATTCAAGTAGGCGTTTTAGTCTCAACTGTTTTATGTTAGAGGCGGTAAGCAATCCTCGGACCGAGCCAGATGGAGACGGGTTATTAATCACTACAATTGTTGGTCGCTGGCGCCAGAAGACAAACAGATTATATAAAAATAATAATCTGAAAAGTTAATAGAACAGAAGATTTATTAACTACGCCATTGAAATAATATGAATCTTGTTCTCTGTCAGTTTTCATTTCGTTTTCTTCAAGCAGCAGTAGTTTTTTTTTAAATATATTAAACACCTATGATTAGCCGAGCATGTAATTAGCCAATTTTGTGTGTTCAGCGTTATTTATCTGTATAGTCAACGGTTTATAATCGTGGTAATCTAACGGATGAGAGGAGATGCGCGATGCAAACCTGCGTTTGAATCACCATAACATTGGTTCCTGAGAAAAAAACGTTTATTGGAGAATTAAGTGAAAATGCTTTAGTCAAATTTTTAACATCCATGTATCACCGACCTGAATTTTGTTTGCGTTATAATATCGAAAGCTGTGATATATATCTATTGTCTTAATGCAGTAAACAATGCGTTGCCTGTTCGTCAATCCCCATTTCTTCTCTGAAATAAATATATTGTTTAAGTAAGTAAACATTTATCCCAATTACTTGTCGTATAAGTAGTATCAGGATGATCTGAACAGTTTCTGAAAACTGCACATGATAAAGGCGGTAAATTGGACATAAAACCAAATGGACACGGCCTGATAACGTGTATGTTGCCTAATGCACATGATAATCACGTTTCAGTAACTGATTTTCTAGGAATCTAGGAACTTAATCTCCTGATGCAATGAATTTGTTTCATTTCGATATTTCCTTTTTCAAGTTCGCGGCAATGATGGGATAAAACATTGGCTGAAAGACGGCCCATAATTTGGGGATTCACATTCAAATACTATTTGGTCCTGTCATCGCAACATGGCACCAAATTATCATTGATTCGCAGCAATTTTCCCGCCACATCCTGTTATCCATGAGTGATTCAGATCCTTTTGCTTCTATATATCATTCCGGTCTGCCAAAACAACCTTGCTTTCAGTTCTGGAAAATTCCTGCTAACATTGGAGGAAAATTATGGCCCAACTGTGAATTGCTGCATTTGTTAAATGAAATAGCCAGAAATCAGCCATCCAGGTAGACATAATTGTTATGTAAAGTTAGACTACGGTCTCTGCCCGGGGAATTTAAATTCCCCGAATTGCCCGTCACTGTAAATATACTGTTTCTGATTTATATTTTATTACTCTGTGCCTTTGTATCTAAGGTGATGAGAATAAACAACTTGACTTCACTTGAGATCACCTTCCACGTGGTTCAACCTTCTTTCTGTGCTGGTGCTTTAAAATGGAATACAAATGTTGATCTGGCGCCAGTGGAGGAGTTTTGTTGTGTTTGTTAATCCTCGGTCGTCTGGATCGGACCAAATAACACTAGTTACTAATTATGGATATCAATGGAAAACAATGGTCAGGTAAATAGATGTTAGCTCTATCTGGCTTGGGAGATTTCGCACGTTCCTCCCCCACCCTACCCCATCAATATTTTTGTGCACCTTAGATTACGAAACTGAAACTTTATATATTGGGATCGAGTTCCACCAGAAAATACGATAAAATCGAAGATGGACACTTCGGTGGCGTCATATTTTAAAAAAAGAATCAGATTTTTCGAATAATTTTGTTTATTGCATCTTCTCTGCAAATAACGGTATGCAGAAACTGCATAATAAATCAGGAAATAATGGTCTAATGTGAAAATAATATAATTTTCGGCACTTTTATGCATAGAAGGCCAAAGACTTTAATTAAAAATATGTAAAAATGTATCATTAACTCCTCACGGCCGCATTTTTATTTCCACGATCCCCCTGTTCGGACGGGTATGCATTTAGGTTCAAAATAACCCCCATTTGAAGACCTACAGTCACAAAGTTTCATCTCTTAATTTTATGTTGTTGCTGAGACCAGGTAGAAAAAGGTGGCACCTGTCAGCGCATGACGATACTAGATATCTTGATGAACGCACACATGTACTTTGCATACAAAGGAAGTCACGTGTTGGTATTCTGGCGCCATCGACGAAGATTTGTTGTCTTTGGTAATACTGCATCGTCTGGCTCATGTCGAAGATGACTTATTCTTATTTACGGAAAACAATGGAGGCTAATGATCGTCCTAGTAGAAATGGCTAAAGACTATATAAATTGGCTGTTGAGAGCTGGCCGGTCGAAAACAACTTCCGTTGTTAACGAGTAAGGATGCATGACATCTTTCTAACACTTTCATTGAGCAAACTATGATTACAACGTGTAGTGAAAAAATTCTAGCTATATTAAAGAAACAATTCGATAAAAAATATATCCTATGAAAGTTCCATTGCATTTTTTTTTTTTTATTGTTTTCGAATATTTGTTCAGATAAGTTTGTTCGAGGAATTTTATATCTTATTGACTTTTTTTTAAATTCGACACGAACAACATAGATACGAGCATATTATAGACATACGCTATAAGAGTATACGTTTGTCTGAGGAATTTTGTATCTAATTCACTTTTTATTAATTCGACACGAACAACATAGATACGAGCATATTATAGACATACGCTATAAGAGTATACGTTTGTTCGAGGAATTTTGTATCTAATTCACTTTTTATTAATTCGACACGAACAACATAGATACGAGCATATTATAGACATACGCTATAAAACAAACGTTTATGTCGACATTTAAACATGTACAATGACTTACAGAAATGAGAGTAATAGCCGTTTTATAGAAAGCCGAAAAAGGTGGAATACGCCTCAATACGCCATTTTTTTACGCTTCCCAAACTGTTTTTTCTTCACAGATGACCGTTTTTGTAATTTCGATATATATTTGGTGAGGCAGATCTGTTTTCATGAGACTGGTAATCCAGTTCTACACAAACTTCGATATGAGATTCAATACTACCTATCCTCAGGACGGTGTACGGAGATTCCCCCAGTGGACATATCCCCCAGCGGACATTTCCACCATGGGCATTTCCCCCAGTGGGCATTTTCCCCACCCTATATTTTTAGGTTATTCTGAACATATAGTTTTTAAATAAATTGGCAATAACACAATTTTTTTATATTTTCTTTTATTTTCTATATATAAGGATATAAGGATTTCACATATGTTTTACGATAAATGAGCCACATAGTGATAAGTTATTATACATATACGCAGTATATCTCAGTATTATACAGTCTTATAGCACATTTAAAACAGTATAAAAGATGTATACATGGTATATAACATAACATTAGCTGTTCGTATAGGTCGGTACCACGAAGCCATTTGATGAGAATAAAATGAAAACTGAGGAAAAAAATAGAACAAAATTATGTTGTTTAATAATAATCCCTTATTTTACCAGTATGTGATATAATGTTTTCTTAAACTGTTAAATTATATACTATGTATATGAATATTACATGTTATCACTATGTGATCCATGCATTATATTGTTTAAAAATGTGCTATGTAATATATAATGTGCTTCTCGTAAAACTTATTGTAAAAATATGTGTTATATTGTCTTAAAATGTGCTATAAGACTGTATAATACTGATATATACTGTGTATATGTATAATATCTTATCACCACTTCACTCATTTATCATAAAAAAATATGTGAAAATCCTTATATCCTTTTTATAGAAAATGACAAAATAATATTTAAAGAAAATGTGTTTTTGCCAAATTATTTAAAACTATGTTCAAAATAACCTAAAAATATAGGTGGGGGAAATGTCCACTGGGGGAAATGTCCACTGGGGGAAATGCCCACTGGGGAAAATGTCCATGGGGGAAATGTCCGCTGGAGGAAATGTCCACTGGGGGAAATGCCCTGGATTCCCTCAGGACAGACTGCTGTATTTAACTGATCTTGCTTTAGACTTACATAAAATAACTTGATCTGAAAACCAAAATTATGCCATTGAGCCATTTGTATGCTTTTTTGTTTGTTTTTTTTATTGTTTTTTTTAACCACTACTTGCGGAAGTATAGTTCCCTAAAGAAAATCATATGCTGGTCTTCTGGTGCCGTTTTACATAAAGCGCAGGAAAGCAGAAAGACGCATTAGAGCAATTTTTATTTTCACTTTTTCAATTTTTTTTTCTCTATACCGGTGATCGTTTTCATTAATTTCGATATATACAAGATGGGACAGAACCGTTGCCACCCGGGGCTAGGGGCCGTATGAGCCCATGTACTTCAAGATCCTCATGGTACTCATATGAACAGTCACAATCAAAGCGTGACTGAGGTACATCATTTTTAGATGACGACTCTATAACGAATATTATGGATTAAGAATACTGATCAGCGATACGGATTTGATATTTTGGAACATCATGATGTCTTGCCGGCATCATTGAAACTGTTGACCGCTTCTCTCTTGTAGGAAACAAGCCTATGTTTATGTATACTTTTGTCTTTTTGAATTTGGTGCTAATACTGTTATATGGAAATGGAATAGGTCTTTGGATTATGGACGCGGATATTCTCTAATGGACGACGGCTGGATTATGAATGACGGACTAGACGCTTGTAATAAGATTGATCACCCAGTTCTATACATGCATCGATATGCGATTCAATACCACCTATCAGGCAAGCGACTGCATATAGCTGATATTGCTCATACTGACTTACATAAAATAGTTTGATCTGAAAACCACAATTTTGACGTTTTGCTTTTTCCATTTTTATATTTATTTATTTATTTTTTCAAAGTATGCCTTCACAAATTTCCAGGCGGTATGGGTCACTAACGAAAATCATATGCTGGTCTTCTGGTGCCGTTTTACATAAAGCGCAGGAAAGCAGAAAGACGCATTAGAGCAATTTTTATTTTCACTTTTTCGATTTTTTTTTTCTCTATACCGGTGATCGTTTTCATTAATTTCGATATATACAAGATGGGACAGAACCGTTGTCATAAGATTGATCACCCAGTTCTATACATGCATCGATATGCGATTCAATACCACCTATCAGGCAAGCGACTGCATATAGCTGATATTGCTCATACTGACTTACATAAAATAGTTTGATCTGAAAACCACAATTTTGACGTTTTGTTTTTTCCATTTTTATTTACTTATTTTTTCAAAGTATGCCTTCACAAATTTCCAGGCGGTATGGGTCACTAACGAAAATCATATGCTGGTCTTCTGGCGCCAGTGACGGGGGTTTGTTGTGTTTGGTAATCTACCTCCGTCTGGCTGGAACCGAAGATTGCTTACTGTTAATTACCCCCCTACAATGGAAAACAATGGTCCACATAATGATATATAGGAAATGGGCCGGCGGAAGTTTACTGTCTGAGGATGTTATCATCTCTTCATAACAGTTTCTTTTCGCAAACTATGACAAGCGTCAACAACTCAGTAATGAGTTTCTCGGAATATCTTTATTAACTTAATTGTCCTTGTTAGTAGATATCAAGAATCCCCTGTGGTGACGGCTGTGAAGTGGTCACGAGAATGGTGAAACAGATTAACACGAAACTATAAAACTTGGAAGTTTTCTGTGGAGATCGCATTTTTGTTGTGAGCAGCTCTCGGACAAGATAAGATAAAAAAAAACCTTGACGTTTCAGAAATTTACAGATATATATAGACAGAAATCTGCCATGTTAGACTCAGAGATAAAAGATGCTAAACAAAAGAAAGGATTCAATTTTACTATCGACAGTTTGATCAATCCCAGAAAAGATGATCCTTCGCCAATTATGGACAATTCGCCTTCAACATGCAATCCTGTTACACTGTCTAAATCACGGTACTAATTTATTTTTGGTGGCTAACATCCGAGAAACCCGTACTCTAATGCAGTAGTTGGTGTGTTTTACCTAATATACCATGGTGAATGACGCTCATTAAATTGAGGATTTAAAAGGTAATCGCACCAAATCTTTGCCGAAGTATTTGACCGATGACTAAATTCGACATTAGAACCATTTTGGCCATTTAACAATGAAGTATTTTACCCACAAAAAAACTTTTAACATAGTTTTTAGTTCGTTTGACGCAATTTAATTGTATTTTGGAGATGGCTCCTCTGTGACGTCACAGGTCAATGTCGTCAAAATACTTTTTGATATTAGACGATTGAAGAACCTTTGCGTAATCAATTATCAAGATATAGTCATTTTAATACGTATACCCCATTTTAAAAGTATATAGATGCAATCCAATGGTTCTTGTGTTTCCTAATTTTTCTAGCATATGACAATAGTTTTCACCACCACATCTTACCTCATCTGAAAGAAGAGAGTCTAAGCTTTCAAATGATATATAGTTTGCCTCTGTGTACGGGGAGTGCACTTTATTCCCCAAAACACGGTCCTGGCCGCTCGTCAGTTTCTTTTAACTAACTATGACAAGCGTCAACAACTCAGTAAAGTGTTTCGCAGAATATCTTTATTAACTTAATTGTTCTGATTAGTGGAAATCGTGATGGCCTGTGGTGACGTCTGTGAAGTGGTCACGAGAATGGTGAAACAGATTAGCACGAAGCTACACAGCTGGGGAGTTTTGTTGTGAGCAGCTCTCGAGCAAGTGAAGAAAAAAACTGGAAGTTTGTTTACGGATATGTCTCAATGTGCAGCATCGTCTGGCTGCAGTCAAACATTAATTACTCTAATTAACGAAAAACAATTGAAGCTAATGGTCGACGTAATAAAAATGGTAATAGACTTTAGAAAAAATGACTGTCGAGTGCGAATCAGCCGAAAACAACTTCAGTTATTCACGTGCAAGGAAAACTGACATCTTTCTATCACTTTCACTGTGTAAACCGTGACTATACCGTTTACTGAAAAAATCTCCCGTTTTCAAAAGCATAAATCGATAAAAAAAACTATACCCATGAAAGTTCCATTGCATTTTTTAACAATTAAAGCCAGCGTTGCATTGCGCATTCTAAGTACTCAGATTTGTGTGAGGCATTTTACGGCAATTCTTATTAATTCGACATGAACAACATATTATGAACATAAGCTTTAATACAGACGCTTATATCAATATATAAACAGATACAATGAGTTAACCCTATCTGGCCTGGGTTTTTTGGGACCTGTCCAGGCCTGGGGGGGGGGGCGAAGTGGCCGCCCTAATTATTTTTCTTATCCCTTGAGCTATGGGGCTGAAACTTACCACACTATACCCTTGGGTCAAGCTCTACCAGAAAATGTAAAAAAAAAAACAAGATGGCCGCTTTGATGACGTCACAGTGATGTCATTTTCAAAAAACGGCATTTTTTGGTCGATTTTTCGGTCGGATTTTTCGAATTCTTTATTTATGCAATTTCTCCGCAAAAACTGCATGATAAATTAGTAAATATTAATGTGATGTGAAATAAAATAGTTTTTGCCCACTTTTCATCGCGGAAAAGCAGACATTTTGAAGAAATGTGACAAAAACATCACTTTTCTGGTACACCACGTGGGCGCCATCTTGAATTTACCCATGATCCTCTGCTCAGGGGGTTATGCAAATGGGCTCAAAATGATCCCAATATGATAAACTGAAAAGTCCAGGAGTTTCAGCACTCCATTTTTCGTCGTTCCGGAGATAGCGCAGAAAGTTTGGTAGGGGGGCCATAATGCCCCCCCCCCCAAGGCCAGGTAGGGTTAAAGAATCAAGAGTTGTAGCCGGTGTACATAAAGCCCATGGAAAGCAGAAATGCGCATCAGAGCCATTTTTGATTTTCACATTTTTCAAACTTTTTTCTTCACAGCTGACCGTGTTTAGTAATTTCAATATATATAAGATATTTGAGACGGATCCGTTGTCATAAGACTGACCACCCAGTTATATACAAGCATCAATATGCGAATCAATACTATCTATTGGACAGGTTGGTGCATCTGGAATTCATCATTACATAACCTAATTTAATATGAACACCCCAATTATGCAGTTATGGCTTTATTATTATTTCTTCTTCAAATTCTGCCTTCACCAATTTGTGTGGCAGTATGGGTCCATAACGAAAATCATATGCTGGTCTTCTGGCGCCAGTGACGGGGATTTGTTGTGTTTGTTAATTCACCTCCGTCTGGCTAGAACTGAAGATTACTTACTGTTAATTACCCCCAACATGGGAGAAAACAATGGCCCACGTACTGATCGGTAGAAAATGGCTGTTAAAAGAGGGTCGGCGAAAGATTGCCATCTGAGGATGTTAGCATCTGTTTATAACAGTTTCTTTTAACAAACTATGACAAGCGTCAACAACTCAGTAAAGTGTTTCGCAGAATATCTTTATTAGCTTAATTGTTCTGATTAGTAGAAATCGTGATGGCCTGTGGTGACGTCTGTGGAGTGGTCGCGAGAATGGTGAAACAGATTAGCACGAAGCTACACAACTGGGGAGTTTTGTTGTGAGCAGCTCTCGAGCAAGTGAAGAAAAAACTGGAAGTTTAAGTTTACAGATATGTCTCAATGTGCAGCATCGTCTGGCTGCAGTCAAAGATTACTTACTCTAATTAACGAAAAACAATTGAAGCTAATGGTCGACGTGATAAAAATGGTAATAAACTTTAGAAAAAATGACTGTCGAGTGCGCGAATCAGCCGAAAACAACTTCAGTTATTCACGCGCAAGGATAACTGACATCTTTCTATCACTTTCACTGTGTAAACTGTGACTATACCATTTACTGAAAAAATCTCCCGTTTTCAAAAGCATAAATCGATAAAAAAACTATACCCATGAAAGTTCCATTGCATTTTTTTTAACAATTAAAGCCAGCGTTGCATTGCGCATTCTAAGTTAACAAGACGCGTGTTACCAAAGTTTTACCAAAATTCGGATATTTTGTCTGTAAGAAATACACCTTATCCTCTGCCGGATTAAATATATTAATTCTCGGCTTTAATAACATAACACCTAACAGAATTGTTCGTGCAATATCGTAACTACCCGTTTGAGTTGTGGGTAAAAAAAATAATGGGGATACCATAACACAGTGTAAGCAACAACAACAAAAAAGAAGTTTCGTCTGATTAACTCACAAGTGATTTTAGAGTCAGTACATATAGCGAAATTTATTGCCTTACTAAAATAGACCGACAGACTTGTTAGTCCGAACTTCCTATGACGCTTCAGCCACGCGACGGACAATTTCTGGCCAATTGTCTGACTTGTGTCAGAGTTCTATTCTCACGAAAATCGCAAAATCGGCGCGACCACGGGGTTCCCAGACTTCATCCCAGTCAAAATTATTTTTTTAAATATTCAGCTGTTCTACAACACTTAAGTCACATGTAATGAATAATCTCCCTTCATTTTCAGCCCAAATCTATCAAGATCCGTCATATTCTTCACATATTTTAGCGCCATTAACTTCTATCTCATTTCAAACGGAAAACTGGATCAGTTGTGTTTTCGTTGAAACAAATGAGATTTGTACGAAGTTGTTAACACTGTAACAGACGGAGAATGGAATGAATCTTGTTAAATTTGGAGTGACAATGAAGGGAAAGTATTCGTTAATAATATCTTAGTTATGTGTTGTAGCACTGTGGAACATTTTTAAAAATAGCTTTTATTAGGATGAGTTCGCGCAACCCGGTTGTCGCTCTCATTTTTTCGATTTTTGCGGGGCGCGAACTCTGACCCCAGTCAGACAATCTCTCAGAAGTTATCCGTCGTGTGACGAAAGGGTCATAAGAAGCGTGGACTACGAATCTAAACAGTATTCTCCACTCGATTCTCTTTCAAAACATCTCTCTTCGCTATCCGTCTGTTTATTTACTTTAAAATATAGCGCTTGTAATATCAACTGAGCTAAGAAATGTATTATAAACTATAAATAAAGAATTGTTCTGATAGGCAGCGAAATCCGTACATGTGAAGCGGCCCTCAAACTACAATTTCAAACAAACTTTCTAAAATGTCAAGACTAATGAGCGTTATCACTCGCTTGTGTAAAATAAACAAAAAAACATGTTTTGGCAGAAAATGTATTTATTCACAATATCGTAACTCGTGATATAAATAAGATATTTCCTCAACAATAATGCAATAAACAATTTACTGAAAGCTTAACAAAAATTGCGATATTATTCTCTCTGTTTTATGTAAAGAACACTCCAGTATTTTCTATTTTTACAAGTAAAGTATATATATATAGTCGTATAGCATAACCGCGCTATATATTTGTATTAAACGAGAGCGACAGTATTTCCAATAAATTTATTTGAATAAATAAAATGCAAATAAAAAATAATTGACTATAAATGTTACAAATCTATATTGCGCAGCAAACGAAGCACTTAAGTATAATTGGACCGCACTGCCTTTGTCATTACCAATATCTAGAATACATGAGAGGTTGATCCAATATGGGGTAGCGCGAGGGAACTTGTATATGTGGTTGGTTAAATCCATATTGATAACTACAACGGGGTAAATAGGACAAACTCGTGGACTGGGCTAGGCTTGATGGTGGTAAATATGACGAAATCGGATGCGATATGTTGTGCTCTGATTGATGAAGAGGCATCGATGGTAAGACATGACTCGAATAGGAAGGAACTGCCATGTGGCCAGGAGGAAGCGGACATGGAATACCAAGGGCATGTAACCCTGTCACGTCAACTTCACCTGTCGGGAAAGCTATTCGTGACGTCTGCTCCATTTTCAGTTGTCGTTTTTCTTTCATCCTTCGGTTTTGAAACCATGTTTTCACCTTTTCATCCGTTAGTTTCAAGACTTCTGCGAAATAGTTCCGTTCGTTGGCCGCCAGGTAACGCTGTGACTGAAATCGTTTCTCAAGCTGGTCAAGTTGTTCATTGGTGAAGGCCGTACGAGATTTCATTCTGTGGCGGGTGTTTGTATTATCCGGACTAGTTTCTGTTGAAATAAACAAGAAATAATCAGTAAAGAATGATCAATGAAAGTATCATACTACGTACCATACATTAGTTTCAAACGATTTAATTTACATTAAGTATAGCGCCCAAACTCTTGATGCAAGATACTGGCATCTATGTTGTATCTATATTTTCAGTTTACATAAATATTTGGAATAGCGGCATGTGTGAATATATAGAACCACTGGTACATTATTTACCTCGAAAATGTAAAGCTGAAGGCTGAGATTTGGCGGATTGGTCAAAATATACAGGAAAACATCTCATTTCAACATCGTCATCCGATTCTTGTTGACTGCTCCCTGTTGTACCAATGTAGCTTTCTGAAGGCAGTGGTGGGCTAATTCTATCAGAAGTATCGCTGTAATCTGATAATTCCTCGTCGGTCATCCAAAATTTAAATTCCGGACTAGTGTAAGAAAGAGTTGACCGGTAGCATCCATTTGGTAGTACTGGCAGGATAACGGGGTTGGAATTGCCCGTTCTTGGATGATCGTCGTCCGCGGACTTGAGCAAACTGTCAATGGAAAAATTGAACCCTTTCTTCTCTTTTCTATCAGCCATGGTTTTATATGGTTATGTGGTTCCGATTAATGGTAAACTTCCCAACTTGTGGAAGAGACGGCCACAACAAGAGTGATGCCTCCATTGGTATAATCTGTTTGATTGCTCTCACTACGACTTCACGACAGGGGATTAATAATTCCTACCTGTGAGACAATTAGTTTGTTTGATTAAATAACGGCTCGTGCAGTTGCTTTAGCACTCAGCTCCCAGTTAGTCTTGCTTGTCATAGTTTGGATAACGAAACTGTTGTAAACTAATGCTGATATCACACGCGCTAACGGGGAATCTTTTGTCAACCCCATTTTCAGCCGGCATTTTGTATCGACGATTCAAGTAGTCGTTTTTGTCTCAACTGTTTTATGCTAGCAGCGATAAGCAATCCTCGGACCGAGCCAGACGGATTATTAATCATTAAAATTGTTGGTCACTGGCGCCAGAAGACAAACAGATTATATAAAAACAATAGTCTGAAAAGTTAACAGTACGGAAGATTTATTAACTACGCCATTAAAATAATATGAATCTTGTTTTCTGTCATTTTTCATTTCGCTTTCGACAAGCAGCAGTAGTTTTTTGTTTTTAATATATTAAACACCTATGTTTGGCCGAGCATGTAATTAGCCAATTTTGTGCATTCAGCGTCATTTTTCTGTATAGCCAACGGTTTGTAATCATGGTAATCTAATGGCTGAGAGGAGGCGCGATGCAAACCCGCGTTTGAATCACCATAAGATTGGTTCCTAGGAAAACCCCATTTATTGGAGAATAACTTGAAAATGTTTTAGTCCTATTTTTAACATTCAAGTATCATCGAACTGAATCTTGTTTGCGTTATAATATCGAAATGTGTGATATATATATCTATTGTCGTAATGCAGTAAACAATGTGTTGCCTGTTCGTCAATAAACAAATAAACATTTATCCAAATTATTTGTCGTTTAAGTAGTATCTGGATGATCTGAACATTTTCTGAAAACTGCACATGATAAAGGCGGTAATTGAACATATATCCAAATGGACACGGCCTGATAACGTGTATGTTGCCTAATGCACATGATAATCACGTTCCAGTAACTGATTTTCTAGGAATCCAGGAACTTAATCTCCTGATGCAATGAATTTGTTTCATTTCGATATTTCCTTTTTCAAGTTCGCGGCAATGATGGGACAAAACATTGCCTGAAAGACGGCCCATAATTTGGGGATTCACATTCAAATACTACACGGCAAAAATTTTGAGTAAAGGTTTACTTGCTTACTGTTAACATATATTTATATAGGTAGATGATAAACTAAATATGTAAACATAACCCATTTAATGTAGATAGGCATATATTTATGTAAACGTTAAACTGAAGTACGTAAACATTTGCTTAGTCAGTAATCTAATATGGAACACGGTAAATTTGTCTACTTAATTTAGTGAACATTTCCATGCAAAGTTATACTTATGAAAATTTGTCTACTTAATGTAGTGAACGTTTTCGTGCAAAGTTATACTTATGTAAATTTGTCTACACTTAATTTAGTGAACATTTGCAGGCTAAGTTATACTTATGGAAATTTGACTACTTAATGTAGTGAAGATTTCCATGAAATTTGCCTATACTGAATGTAGTTACCGGTAACTTTTTCATGTAAAGTTTTACTTATGGAGTTTGTTATGTTTCGCAAAAGAGAACATGAAATAAAAAAAATACACATCTATGTGTGTCGTCGTATATTTATTGCACGGTTGGGGAGGGAGCACATATCATATGGTTATAATAGGGCAGCGAACATAATTTGAGTGTGAATGGAACGGTGTGCTCATGCAGAGGACGTTTTCAACGCTCAGCTAGTGGTCAAAAGCAGGGGAGACTACTCGAGTGTCTGGAGATGGCGCTGTCGTCTACAGAGGGCGCTGTCGTCTGCAGCGTTTGTACGCCGGGAGGAAACGAGAGACGAAGGGGCTGTGCAGGTAAATTCAGGCTGTAAATTTCTGGATTTCACAACAAGCATTATAATTTAACGCCTGAAATAACTTCTGTAATGTTCTTTAATATATTATGCATGTATCAAACTGTATTTATGATCTGCATGTGTTAAACAAACGAAGATGACAAAGGATTCAAATTCAGTTTACATGGTCACTGATGGAAATCACTTTGGTCAGAGGTACATCTGGGCTGAAAAATGTCCCGCGACGAAACCTGTTTTGTAGCAAACGCTCGCGTAACTTACGAGTGAGCAACTGTTTTGGTTTTGACATGTTAGACTGGAGCGAATTAAATTTCTGCCATTTTGTGACATTGGTGACGGTGTCTCGTCAAATTATGAAGGGCCGCCAATGGTGACGCTATTATGTAGGTCATATTAAAGTTATTCGCGGCAAACTTTAACTGATTTAAGTACACCTATACTGAAATTTGTCAAGTTTATGCAAAAAACGTAAAAGTTTTACTGACTTTGTTTAAGGTTTATGGAATTTTGTAAAACTGTGTCATCAGTAGGGAATGGTCACGTCATTTATGTCACGCCTGGGATAGAAAATTGAGAGATTTTGGTTACTCCATTGTACTGAGCTCAGAATGTTATTCTCGCTTGTGCACACAAATCAGTTTTTGATAAAACTTTAACATCATTTTGTATAATATAATAGTGACTGATTTTTCCTATTGCTGTCATATTCTTGTGTGGAGTGGGCCAAAAATGAAAAAGATTTGATGTGTTTTACACTATTTTTTTTCTCTACTTCAGAAGTTTGGGTTGTCTCAGGGATGGAAATAAGGGTCATCAAATTTTGATGAAAATGACATGGTCGCAATATGGAAAAGTAGTTTTGCTGATCAAAAATGGAAGAATGACTGATCAAAGTATTTTTTTTTATTTCCAAAATGGCAACCCTATATCTGTGAACTGGATAAACTTTGTGACTTGCACAAGATTTTCCCCAGCATCACTGTTTTTAAATAAACTTTAAAACACTGCATATGCAGCTGAAACTTTAAACAATGATTATGTACAGTTTTAGACTATTGTCCTTATGGATTGAGATCAAAATTACCATTGTCAGGGATTCATGCGTACACATCCAGTTTTGTCACCGAATTTAGTTAAAAACTGAATTAAAAACTAAAATGTACACATTTTGAAGTAGAAAAAACTGAAGTTCAGTTGAGTTTGATAAAGCAAAGCATTGGGGGAATTTTGGAAATCCCTTTTGAATTAAAATGTTCTGATCTTACACACTTAGAAAATAGGGTTCATGTAGGGTGATTTATAGAACCTTATGATTCTATTTTGAACCCCAGGGTTCATTCCGTTAAAAAAAAGGTTCAGTGACTGGTATTAAGGTTCATCGATTGGAGATAGGGTGCTATATTGAACCCTCAGAGTTTATGTAAATCAGTCTTTTTATTATTATTTATTATTATTTACTATTATTATTATTGATCCGAAGATAATTAAAAAAATAATGTGTTTCTATACTACAGTCGTAACATCGTGCTCCGAGTGAAATTTATCGATGAGAAAAAGATCACGTGCGCTCGGGAACTTCAACATTGATGGGAAACAGAAGCCATCCTTGTCTGCAACATTCGTGGCGCAGCACGGTGTACAATTCTATCGGAAACGTTGAAGGATTGCAGGCATGTAAAACTTGTCAAAAGGTAATCGTTGTTTCGTTAAAGACATGTTTATTAAAATAAATAACAAACTTGTGTTAGAAGACTTATGATTTTCCAAATTCCCATCAATCACTGTACATCCATGCTGTTTCAACTTTCATTCAAGTAGGCACTACGAACAGCGGGTGTTGACCACTCATGACAGCGCCGGTTTGCTGAAATTTATTTCTTTATATTATATTTCTTTTCAATTTGAATAAAATAATAAAAACCTTTTTTTAAACACCATATCCTGGGTCAAGAACGAAGGTCACATGATGCATCTAGTTGGAGCTCTTTGATGTATGAAGGTAATCATGTGACTTTGAGACAAAGTTTTGGGGGATCGGCTATAAGCCCGTCATTTCGATCCTGACGTCATCAGTATGTGCGCTGAGGATATGAATATTTATGAGCTGTATCTCTTGGCCTGTCGTGTCAACAGAAGTGGGTCACACGCACGTGTCGGACAGTTGAATCATCCTCATCTTTCGTTTGGCGTTTCCTAACAAAGTTTTTATCGTTTTACATCCAAAACAACTTCAAAGAAGACAACCAAACTGTATGGCCATACCCACAGGCCCGCAAAACAAGAGTTTTGGGGGGTGTGGGCGGTGGTATTAGGGTGAAGTGTCGAAATATGGGGTCTCTATATATAACCCCATGCTTTATATAAATCAATGTTGATTTATATAAAGCATGGGGGGGGGGGCATTCTCATGGCATCAGATTGTATATCTCCTATTGTCGTATATACCCTCTGATGTCAAAGTGGGGCTAATTGCGGCGCGCAGCTTTTCTGCGCATGGCTCTCGCCCAATCAACAGCCTCCGTTACTAAATGAAGCGAACTAGTTGAGATTACCGAATGGGGCCGAAGATTTCCGAAAAGCTTAGCGTAACTTCGGCGAGCCAATCAACATAGGCGTTGTATATCGACGAGAACGAACAGAGACAAATCTTTGAGGGGCGTCCTGTTTAAAAAACCGGACTGGTATTTGTGATCTGTCAGTTAACTTCCATCATGAACGAGCAAGTAAATGTACTTCGAGCCCTGGGATTTACTTCCACATATCTTGGACCTGGCGATTGCGACAGAAAAACTACAGGAGGAACCTTATTCTCAAGCCTCGAATTACTGTTAAATCAAGAGGAGAAACGCGATTTGCTAATTATCAGGTCGCTGTTTGATCAAATATAACGACAGAATTGATCTACCAGTACCCTTTATGATCTGTGCAAATACGCACAAAGGGTGACCTATAACCTTTCAGGTCTATAAAAACTTGGCATTAAAACACTAACAGTATGAGATAATACACAAGTGTTTGAGGCGCATAAAATACATGCCTCCTGTCTCCCCCGTCGAGAGTACACAGGGCTCGAAACACTTCGTGCTAATACACACACGTGTACCATGAATATATACATACATGGCGGTGACGGGATTGTACATGTACCATTCTATCCTTTATAAATATGGATTGACGATGACTTTAATATGCTGATACGCAAAAAATCTGAGCTTCACCAGTATGATTGTAGGTGCGGCTTTCTGGAGTTAGTTTTATACTATAATACTGAAAATTGTGATAATACTGGTATTGACATTTTTTAATTCAAAGCCAATTTATTTGATAAACATTTTTTAGTTTGAACAAATTTAAATAAGTTAGTTTTGATAAAAAATTGCCATTTGAAAAAACCCCTGAATCAATTATTAAATTAAATCACAGTTGCACAGTTGCTGAAATGAAATCCGTTATTTTCAGACAAAATCTTAATAATATTTATAGTTATAACCCGGGAAACACATTTAACTGCAGATATCTTATTATTTAATATTTAGTACTGTGAGGAAATTAGGCCAATGATGTGTTCCGATGCATATTTCTCGTCCACCTCCTTCACTGGTTGTTTTTATTACTTGTTGCATAATAATATATACCTCGCTGAAGTTCAGATGAGTAATTTTCGTTGAGTAATTTTTCAATATTATATTTTGCGTTGACGTTGATTTGTATTGTGTTACCCTCCCTCACTGAGTTCAAGACCGGCGACATGAAATACAGATATCATTCGGCACTTGGCCATAATATAATTTTCTGAAAGACGCACGCTTGTTGATTGTCTGGTCACTACCACATTTAGAATAGAATTTAGAATAAACTTTATTGCTCACTTATGCCCGAAGGCTAAAGGCACGACATATAAAGATACAATAAAAACACACACATGTACATAAGACAGAGCAGTAAGCTCAGGTTCAACAGAACGTTATCAGATTGATATGGCATATAATGGCATAAAGTGGCAGGGGTGGTTCGTGCATAAATATTATAAGGATCTATACCTTACTGACAGCACCCAGAATTACTACTTTGTGACACAGTACCACATGCTTGATCCATTTTCCAGGGTCATTATCAATTAATGCTTACAATAGTTCTCAGCGTGAATCGGAATGCTAGCCTGTCAAATGTTGTGTACAATATGACCGCCCGTCTCCACGCAGTGATCAGCTGTGATGACGTAGTCAGCCGGAAAATATAACACGTTCTCTCGTTGACTCAGCAGAAAAGACGCAATGCGGCTGCGCGCCAGGCATTTGTATAGGGGTGAAGCCAGAGTATTGTTTACCGACGGTTTGGAGGTTACAACTCTGACGTTGAGAGAATGGGGGGGGGGGGTCTGCCATGGGGCCCATGTCCCCACCTTTTCTGGAGTGGAATCAAGAAGACAATTAATATAGCTAATACTGTTACATATGCATGAACACCATTCTGTTTTTTTCATTCTAAATATCTTAACGGTACACTGCAATTTAGTTCAATCTTGAACGTCGCTCGCTTGGGCTTACTCAAGCGAGCCACGTTCAAGATTGAACTAACTGCAACTTCGCCCTCATAAATATTCAGTATGTTTCAACTGCTTGGGAAGTCCTTGAATTTGTACCTCATCATCACTCGTCATGGCTCGATTGGACAATCAGCGCCCACAGTGTACAATTGACCCAGGTCTACACAAAAACAGTCGACCGAATCGCCTAACGCCACCGAACTGTACACTTCTCAAGACAAAGCCAGTGTCATACCTGATCACAAGGAAACTAGGTACCTACCTGTATCTGGAAACAAGGAACACCCATTTGGCCATAGAAAGGCTGACCTGCTCATTTTAGGAGACTCCAATACACACAACCTGGACGGAGATAAAATGTACTCCAAGCAAGCCGTGCAAATAGTTACTTTGAAGAACAAGACACTACATGGTACGTCTAAGTACATTTCGTCCATGAATGATCAAACCACCCACCCAAAGGCACAAACGAGATCAACCGAACTGACGAAACAACTCTGATCTCAAAATTTGAGGATCTCATTGAAACGACCAAGTCAAATCTTCCAACCTCAAACGTTGTAATTATGGGCATTCCTCCTCGTAAAGGACCAGCCGCAGCTGTCAAGCAAATTAATCACAGAATACAGTCCATGTGTGCCAAACACAATGTGTACTTCTGTAACAACAGCAATATAGATTACCATAGTGACTTGGAAGAGGATAAAATACACTTGAATGGCAGTGGAGTTAAACAACTCGTAAGGAATCTAAAAGCAACATGCAACCCCCTACTGGGTTTAAAACGTTTTGATCCCCCACTCAAAAGCCACACAACTGGTATTCGGGCAGAATACCCACCACCTAGCAAACCTGCCGGCTTAAACTCCAGACCAATAAAATATATGGGTAGGCGATTCCCAACAGAACCACAGGATTATCGACCTACCAGAATAGAAACCACCCCCATACAAGCGTCTGTGAAGGTTATACCAGCCACTCCATCAGACACAACTGCGGTGACCGTGGCACCCACCGCGCCAACATCAAGGAACGAACAACAGATCAGTGGAGGCCCTCCCCTACCTGCGTCTCCATTTGGATCACCTGCATTCCCACCGTGGTACTGGTTCAATCCTGCAGCGCAGAACCCGATGAACATGATGAACTACTTTAACCCGGGGCCCATGCACCATGCCAATCGACAATCCTGTTGTTTTCACTAAATAGTGGATATGGATGTACTCTCCTCACTAGTGCTTACATTGAACTCCAAAAAGGATATCCACCCACTAGTGCTTACATACATGGCATCAGGCTTCGATCGTATTTCGCCCAGACTCGTCAAGAATGCTTCGGTAGCAATTTCAGGGCCTATCTCAAAGATAATCAATAAATGTCTTGACCGAGGTGTATTTCCCAGTCAGCTCAAACTTGCCGAGGTCAATCCTATATACAAGAAGGGGGACTGTCTTCAGAAGACAAATTATCGACCTGTCAGTGTATTGACCTGTATGTCGAAAGTATTCGAAAAAAGTATAAACAACCAGATTACTGCTTTCACAGACAATGTATTTTCACCCCTTATATCTGCCTACAGGAAGGGCTATAGCTGCCAGTATGCCTTGATACGTATTGTCGAGGAATGGAGAAAAGCAATTGACAGTAAAAACAAAGTTGCATCAATTATGATGGATCTATCGAAGGCTTTCGATTGCCTCCCACATGATTTACTTTTGGCAAAACTACATGCTTATGGAATGTCGGAGAAAAGCCTCGTGGTGCTATCTTCATATTTAAGGCACCGAAAACAACGAGTAAAGTTGGGGGATATTGTCAGTGAGTTCAAATGCATTGTTAAAGGCGTTCCACAGGGTTCCGTTTTGGGCCCTGTTTTGTTTAACTTTTTCATTAATGACCTCACGTGGTTCACTGAAAAGTCATCTCTTTTAAACTACGCTGATGACAATACCCTTAGTTCCGTGAACACTCTCCTTAGAGATGCCATTACTATCAGTTGAGACCAGTATCTGCATAACTTGGTTCACCGACAACCAAATGCAGGCAAATCCTGATAAGTTCCAGTTGATCACCCCGGGATCATCTGATGATGTTGCAATGCGAGTATCAGGAATTAGTGTTGCTGCAGAGCAAAGTACAAAGCTGCTCGGTGTAAATGTCGATAGGGAACTTACATTTTCTAGTTGCATTGACGAAATATGTTTGCGGGCAGGTCGACAGTTAAACGCCCTTCATAGATTGGGTCGAGTTCTAAATGTAAATGTTAAATTGACGGCCCTGAGATGTTATGTACGTTCTTTGTTTGATTACTGTCCTCTAGTGTGGTACCCAACTAAAGTGTATGATGTAAACAGACTTGAAAAGCTTTTAGAGAGAGGACTTCATTCAGTATACATGGATTTCGCCAGTTCCTATGAAACTTTACTAGAAAGAGCAAAAATGCTAAGCTTAGAACTAAAAAGAAAGAGGCAATTGGTTACGGAAATATACAAGGCAATTCATGGACATTCCCCGCCGTACATCCAGGAACTTTTTAAACTTAAAGAAAGTCCATACAATTTAAGAGGAGTTTTAGTTCTGGAAATTCCACGAGTGAGAACTACCAGATTTGGTCTGTCATCCCTGTCTTATATTGGTCCGAAATTGTGGAACAATCTGCCCGACGAAATTAAGATGTCTCCTTCGATCGGCTGTTTTAAATCAAGGGTCCTGAAATGGAATGGTTAGGTAGATTTCGGAAATTTGCTAAACTTGGAAAAGACAAAAATGAGATAACAAAATTCGAGAGACCACATGAATTAGATGTATATTTTATTTGAACTCGAAATATTTTATATAATTTATATATTTATGGAATAGTTTAAATTGATTTTTAAAGTGTAAATGAGCGAGGGGGTGTGTACGTAGGGGGGGGGTGTGGATGAAAGTGTGTGCGGGTGTATGGAAGTGTGCAAGTGCACGTGGGTGTGTTAGCAAAGATATCTATATTTTATTGGGTATATCTAAATGTTTATTTGTATGTTTTTAGAGGTTTTATTTGCACTTTTGCACCTGGCACTTTTGCACAATAGTCGGTGACAATAGCTCCTTGCGAGCTAGCGTTTATTTTTACTTGTATCAAACCGACTTTAAATAAAATATCTTATCTTATCTTATCTTATCTTTATGTAGATATTTAAAAAGTGTACAAAACTAACTACAGCACACTGGTGCATACCGTACCTCTACGGTACGGTATTAATTATTAAGTATAATGCACTGCACTGAACACCATGTGCAAAGACTTCATTATGACGAACTTTCGAAAGTCAAACTAAGTGGATTTTGACCATTACTGAACAATTTCTTTAAACCTCAAAATGACAATTAGTAACTTGTTAAGAGTATCGTGCTGGAATATTGATGGTCTAAAAAACAAATTGTCTGATGACCAATTCTACACTCAGCTATGTGGCAATGATATTATTGGACTTATCGAGACATGGACTCAAAGTGAAAATGATATTCATCAACTCATTGATTATCAACTTGCTGATTATGAACCTGCATATGTGCCTGCAACAGGTAAGTGCTCTGTTGGAAGAAAATCAGGGGGATAACTGTCCTCTACCACAAACGACTAAACCCAGCAATTACCCCTGTATCAAAATCCCCAAACATAATCTGGCTAAAATTAAATAGTTCGAACTTCGGATGGGAAGAAGATCTTTTTGTAGCCACTGTCTACATACCTCCTGAAGACTCTTCTTACTTTGACATCCAATTTTTGGAACTAGAAAGCGACATCGCAAAATATAGTCAACTGGGCAAGGTTTTCCTGATGGGAGATTTTAACTCTCGCACCAGAGACTTGCCAGACTTCATCACAAACGACAGTGACAAATTCCTCAACTTGCCTCAGTCTTACCACTTAGACACCGCCTCACCCAGACTAAATATGGACATGCATGGCAGAGTTCTACAACATGGAAAGAACCTTCTATCCCTCTGCCAGTCCTCACATCTCCGTATTTTAAACGGAAGAATTGCTGGAAACTCACTCGGCCTATACACCTATTACGACTACAGAGGCAACAGTGCTATTGATTACTTTATTTGCCATGAACAGTTCAGAAATATGATTCTCAGTATGACTGTCCATCATCTGTCCTACATGTACCTCTCGCGTCACTGTCAAATCAGCTGTTACATAAAATGCATGTTCACCAGTACACTAGCAACGCCCTCACTCCCCCTCACACCAACTCCCCCATTAAAATCAAACCAGAAAATAGCATACTCTACCAGAGCGCACTTCTATCAGCAGAATCTCTATCTGTTATAAATGATTTCATGGAAATGAACATAGGAGAACAGCAATCAGACATTGACCTAGCAACACAGAAACTGACTGATACGATACTGAAAGCCACTAAGCAAATCATACCCCGACCCAGACCCCAAAAATCAAAAAGGAGGCTAAGGAACAAACCCTTCTTCGACTCTGACTGTGCAGAGCTAAGAATTACAAGCGTCTAGTCCGTCATTCATAATCCAGCCGTCGTCCATTAGAGAATATCCGCGTCCATAATCCAAAGACCTATTCCATTTTCCATATAACAGTATTAGCACCAAATTCAAAAAGACAATCATCTTGGTAAAGTCTTATCTAAAACTCCCTGGGACAGTATGACAAGATAAAGATACAACGAACGAAAAAAAGAATACAGAAAACTCCTGAAATCAAAACAAAAGGAATTAAAAAACACACTCTTATCCAAACTTGAAAACACAGATGACTCTAACTCTAAAGAAATCTGGGCAATTATCGATGCATTAGAGAACTCGGACAAAAATCAGGAAAGTAGCTCCACTCTTCCTAATGACACTCTCTCCTCCCTTTACAATCATTTCACCTCGCTCAACACCCATGAGAGAACTGGCCCCCAGGACCAACATATCAAAACAGAACTAAACAACTTAATCTCTAACAGCCTAAATGTACCACACAATGCCAATCTCAACTCGCGCATAACCACCAAAGAAATATTGACCGCAATCAAAGCTATTAAACTAAACAAATCAGCAGGACGTGATCAGGTCACAAATGAAATGTTAAAATATGGAAAAGATATTTTAATTTCTCCAATTGCTAAATTGTTCAACATCATTCTAAACACTGGCCGCTTCCCCAAACAATGGGCCACAGGATACCTTAACCCAATACACAAAAAGGGAAACAAAAGCGAACCCGATAATTACCGGGGAATTGCCCTACTCAGTTGTATGGGAAAGCTATTTACAAAAATACTCAATACCAGGCTAGTCAACTACCTGGAAGACAACAACCTAATCAAAGAGAATCAAGCTGGGTTCCGCAAGGATCACCGCATCACTGACCAACTATTCATATTGAAATCCGCTATTGACAAGTATGTTTACAAAGACAAAAAGAAATTGTATTTGTGCTTTGTTGACTTTAAGAAGGCCTTCGCTCTTGTTTGGCATGAAGGCCTTCTCCTTAAACTACAAAATATAGGAGTCAACGGCAAAATTTTTGACGTGTTACGAGACATGTACAGCAACACCGAACTTTCATTAAAATCTGGAAATTTAACAACCCCTTCATTCCCTAGTACCACAGGTGTCCGACAAGGCGACAACATCAGCCCTACATTATTCAACATCTTCCTAAATGACCTATCTTTTGATGACCCAAAATGTGACCCTGTCACTCTAAAAATGCACAAGTTAACCCACTTACTGTACGCAGATGACCTCCTTATTCTTAGTGAATCCAAGGAAGGGTTGCAGCATAGTCTGAATCTGCTTGGTTTATACTGTAATGTCTGGCATCTGGCGATGAACATCCCAAAATCGCAAACAATGATAATCATCAGTTCCACATAAACAACGCCCCCTTCGAAAACTGCGAACAGTACCGCTACCTCGGGACTATTATAAACGAAAAAGGGTCCTTCTCCCACTCTAGTTTAGATCTGAAACAAAAAACTCTAAAAGCACTCTTTAAACTCCAAAAAACGACTTCCAACTGCTCATTCCCCATTCACTTAAAAACAAAACTCTTCCACGCGCTGGTAAAACCGATGTTACTGTACAACTGTGAAGTCTGGGGCCTTGACACTAAACTAACGGGAAATCACCCAACAGTATTTAATCTTAAAATGGAAAAAGTTCTCAAACTACCTTTCGAACAAGTGCTTACCAAATTTTGCAAATGGACTTTGCAAGTTCCAAGGCGTTCCACAAATATTGCCTGCCTCGCAGAACTGGGCCAGTTCCCACTGTATTTCGACATCATAACAAGGACACTAACTTACAGAAACCGACTCTCTCTTTCCACCAACTCCCTCCTCAAAGACCCCTTTGCCACATACTGTTCTTCTCCCACCGATCCTCCAACTAACAACTGGGAGAACTCCTGCCTTCACTTTCTGCAGCTCCTAAAACCCAACTTCCCAACTCAATCCAGTAAATACCGTATAAACACACAAACAAAACTACTCACTGCAAAGTTACAGACAGACTATAAATCATCCTTCTTCCAACAGTTGACTGAACCTACAAAATTTGGAAAACTCACTCTCTTTAAACAAATCTACAGAGATTATGACATTCAGACCTACTTGAAGTGTGTCAAATCGCCTGAACACAAACAGACAGTCAGCAAAGTCCGCATTAGCGCACACAAACTCCACATCGAAACAGGACGATATAAACAAACTCCCCCACAACAAAGAATATGCCTACAGTGCTCCACTGACCAGATAGAAGATGAACACCATTTTCTGCTAAACTGTTCAAAATTCGATATCCCTCGACTTCCCCTTCTTACACTTTTACCCTCTCTCTCTGACACAAACATCCCAGACAATGAAAAACTACAACTGATCCTCAACCCAGAAAACCCCCAAATAGCCCAGTACATTAATAATATGTACAGACAAAGAACAGCAACGTAATTCTTCCAACGGAGTACTACGTGTTGCCTCTTTTGTATATAATTTCTACTGTTTTGTATGTTGTTTATAACTGTATATATGTATAAATGCATCCTCGCTCTCTATTTGCCATGCTTCTGTACTACATACGTTGTGCAATAAACCATTGAATATTGTATCTTAGTATTTGATCATGATGTTTTAGTATGTAAAACATGGAGTTGCCAGAATTGACAAAAGCAGTTTCTGGATATATTTTTCAGGTCTGTCTATATACACTGTTTGGTAGAGATGTGGCTAAATAATTATAATTTAGCCTATAGCCCACATATATTCCAATAGCTTTCATCATAAACATTCTTTAAGAAGCTGCCACTAATCCAAGGGATGAATCCCGACCCTTAGGGGCTCCTTCTAACCTAAATCATGGCTCGCATCTCATAACCCCATAGAGTACGAAAGCTTACTTAATAAAACATTCATATGAATTCACTAATCCGGGGACAGGGATTAAGTCATTTTTTGTGCCAATGCTAATCCAGGGCAAAATTGAATTAAAAACTCCAGGGCAAAATTGAATTAAAAACTCAATGTCAATCCCAAACTTTGTATGTTTTATGACTGAAATACTAGGAGTTATGACAACAACTAAAGAAACCCATGATTTTATAAGACGGAGAAACAATATGACCTTCGTTAAAAATGGTTTGCAAATTTGAAAACATCCCAAAAACTGAAATGACCTATATTTGAGTAAGACATTCCCATTTTGAACTTCTACTCCTCAGATATATGCCCCACCCGTTATCCCCTAAACTCAACATCACCCTATATTAACACACCCGTACATAAGAACCTACTTGTAGTGTACCCTCACTCACTTCCAGGTAGGTTCTTATGTAGTGAGTGAGGGTACAGATAGGTTCTTATGTACATACATGTATGTATATGTTACTGTAGTGAGTGAGGGTTCAGATAGGTTCTTGCGTACATACATGTTTGTATATGTAGTGAGTGAGGGTACATTGCGATGCCTATTGTACACACACGTGTACAATTTCAAACCTAACAATCCTCACTATGAATGCCTATATTGTACACATATGTGTACATTCAGCAGAACTCCAAATAACGCTGTGAGCGGTCTAATCAAGACAAATTATCAACAAAAGCACATAAACTTGTCAGAAAATGCTAATACTTCCCATTCGTTATACCTGGAAATAATGTCAGGCATTATAGGGTTAAAACAGGTGAAGATAATGGTCCATCCACCACAAAAACATGATCATTATTCAGTAAATCAATATAAACAAGCAAGCAGTGAAACCTATGTAAGACACAGTGTAGAAAGATTTCAGGTTCATCATTTATTCATTTTTCCCAATGTTCATGCAATAACATTGAGCAACAGAAATGTGCTTTGAGTTTCTATATAGTACAAGTACTTATTAGAAAGAATTCATCGAACTTTCTTAACAAAGTACATCCATACGAAAATGTGCGATATTGAACCTGAAATATAATAGTAACAGGGAAATAATTAAAGGTGAACTGAAAAGCTTTCCAATGTTCTGTTAAAATGTCATAAAACAAGAACTTCTATAGTTGTTAGAATTATGTGTGGTAATAGTTCTGTGGGTTATTGTTTTATTTTGGGTATATGAGAAGTCAAAACTTATACCGAGAGCCAGAACTTTTAAAATGTCATCGCTTGCCTCCCGTTGTTTTTGGAACGTCATGACGTTATAGTGGCCCTCGTTCATTCATCCGACGTAGCACGACGTCACATTTGAATAAAACTGGAATGAAGGGGACCACTATAACGTCATAACGTTCTACAAACCAAGAGAGACAAGCGATGCAAGTTTTCAAGACGGATTTATAACAGGATAACTTAAATATTATTATTAGTACAATTCTGCGAACTATATTTGCCCCAAAACGTATAAAAGTTATGTCACATAAGACAAGATCTATATAAGCAACAATTTAGATAAAATTAAAAGCTTTGCAGTTCAAGATAGCAGGACTCTGGTTACTGTGACTCCGGGGCTAAATGTTGAGACAAAACTTTACTCAAAACAGAGTATGCAACAATAGTAATATATGAACAAAGCTTTATGATTATTCTAAATGTACATGTATTTGGATAATATGCTGCTTTCTATCATGTTTAGTTAAAAAAAAAAAAAAGGACATAACCCCAGACCACTATAGCTCAAATGAGATTTCTCTTTGAAACATTGATTAAACAAAGTACATCTATAGCAAAATATATATGCAATATTGAACTTGATATGGGACCAATTAAGTATTACTTACGCAAAAAATTTGAATTTTTCACCCCCTTTCCCCCTATACCATATGCAAAATTTAACCCAGCATACAGAGGAAAAAATCCACATTTTTAGACCCCCCTCCCCTCTCGCTGCGCACGTAATACTTGAATGCCCCTATATAGCAACAGGGAGATAGATAGCGTGAATCGGGTTACCATGACTCCGGTTACAATCAATCAATCAATTCTTTATTTCTATACATGAATACATACAGAAAATGTTAAAGCTAAGATAAAATATTACATTTACATAATAAAGGTTATATTGTGACAGGACATAATCACCCCAGTTTGTGACCTCATGACCCAGTGGCCATGTTTAATTTATGCGAAACCATCACAGATTTCTCGTTGCCAAGATATCTTTAAAATGACTCACCCTAGGCACACCAAACTTGCAGTGCACATCCATATGCTCGTGACCCAGAATCCCATTGAATCTGGACCCGATCAGTTGGAAACTTTGGTGGCCATCTTTAATTTATGCTAAACCATTAATCTTGTATATCTTGAGTACCATTTCGCTGTTCATTGTGAATCTTGGTATAGATCATCGATGCATCAAGAAACTTCAAAGGAATGACCAAACCAGTTTCCCTTATTTGGTGAAATCCTTGGCGGCCATCTTTAATCCATGCAAAATCTTTAATGATGCATATCTCTGATACCATTTATGAAACTTGGTATACAGCATAAATGCATCAAGATACTTGCTATGAATTTTCTCTGAGTGGCGGGAAGGAGAACTATAATACATGGGTGGCGGAACGGCGGGACAATAATTCCAGGACCGCTGATCACAGTATGCTAGAGTTGGGGCAATGTCACAGCGTCTGAATGTACGATTTCATGCTGGACGAGTTCGAGTTATATTGTTTTGCTGTACTAAACACCCCTGGCATTACGTAATTCAAGATTTACAAAATATCTATACCACACCTTTTAACGATGTCCGCAGGTGGTAAATGAAAGTAATTAACATTTTGAATGTTGTTGCATTCATAATTGTGCAATATGAGAAAAAAAACAAAGAAAAAATACAGGTTGGCGTGCATTTTTTGGCTGTAGACAACGTTAATCCATGCTCAATTTGATAACCCAGAAATCATAGAGAATAGCCCTAGTTTTGAAGCATATTCATATAAATAGTATTTAACTTTTTCTTATATTCTAATTGTTCACAGATAATCACAATGTCTATCAAAATTTTCAAATTGGATGGATGTTGCATGGTGTGCAAAATTCTCAGCTAGAAGGCTTTTAAAGGAAATCCCTATCTCTTAACCTAGGAAACGGAGATAACCCAATAGGAAAAACAAGCAAAGTGGCTGCCAAAGCCAAACACCACCAGAGGACATCCAAGTAGGTGGTACACATTATGTGTAGTATTTGAGATGTATGATGACTCAGTCAGTAAAATCAATTCAAACGGAACAATTCAACGTGATGTATGTGCAGGTCGATATACACATATACTCAAGAAAAACTTAATGCAAGCACATGTATCGCACCCAAAAGAATCCAAAGGCCTCGGGATTGAAATGACAGGCCTCAGAATTGAAATGACAGGCATCAGTATGACAGGTCTGCCTTATTCTGGCAAGATGTTAGGACAGGGTCTCCTCTTTGTGCTCATTATTCTTAGGTTGTACACCATGTCATAATTGAAGTGACAGGCCTCAGTATTGAAATGACAGGCCTGCTTTATATCTGGCAGGGTGTTATGTCAGGGTCTCATCATTGTGGTCATTATTCCTAGCTTGTACACCATATCATAATGAGGAATGAAAGGGCAGGCCTCTGGATTGAAATGAGAGGCCTGCCTTATATCTGATAGGATGGTCTCACTTTTGTGGTCATTATTCCTAGGTTGTACACCATATGATAATGAGGAATGAAATGACATGCCTCGGTATTAAAATGACAGGACTCAGTATTGAAATGACAGGCCTGCCTTATATGTGATAGGATGTTAGGCCTTTTGTGGTCATTATTCCTAGGTTGTACACCATATGATAATGAGGAATGAAATGACAGGCCTCTGGATTGAAATGACAGGCGTCATGATTGAAATGACAGGCCTGCCTTATATGTGATAGGATGTTAGGCCTTTTGTGGTCATTATTCCTAGGTTGTACACCATATGATAATGAGGAATGAAATGACAGGCCTCTGGATTGAAATGACAGGCCTCATGATTGAAATGACAGGCCTGCCTTATATGTGTTAGGATGGTGTCACTTTTGTGGTCATTATTCCTAGGTTGTACATCATATGATAATGAGGAATGAAATGACAGGCCTCATGATTGAAATGACAGGCATGCCTTATATGTGATAGGATGTTAGGATGGTGTCACTTTTGTGGTCATTATTCCTAGGTTGTACACCATATCATAATGAGGAATGAAATGACAGGCCTGAGGATTAAAATGACAGGCCTCAGTATTGAAATTACTGGCCTGCCTTATATCTGATAGGATGTTAGGATGGTCTCACTTTTGTGGTCATTATTCCTAGGTTGTACGTACCATATCATAATGAGGACTGACATGACAGGCTTCATGATTACCACTTCAGACACAAAGGTGGAGTGTATCTGTGCATCTATATTACCAGGAGTACAGATTAAAATACAGATATTTTATAAACTTCTGACATTACTAAATGCAGCGGCTTGATGGATGGGGGAGTATACATGTACTGTCATTCATATTTTTAATGGCTGTAGGGGGGGGGAGGTAGGGTCTACTGGATAACCATTTCATGTAGGTTTTTTTCTTCCTTTTTTAGCCCACCATCACCAGATCACCATCAAATCAATTTTCGTCCATCCGTCGTACCGTCCGTCCGTCCGTCCTCCGTCGTCAGTCCGTCCATAAACAATTCTTGTTATCGCGATTTCTCAGGAACTACTGCATGGATCTTTCTCAAATTTGGCACACAGGCTCCCCTTGGGGTCTAGTTGTGCAAGACACCTTTTCTGGTCTGATTCGAAAATCCAATATGGCCACCAGGCAGCCATCTTGGATTCCCAATGAAACTTTGTTATCGTGATTTCTCGGGAAGTATTGCATGGATCTTTCTCAAATTTTGTACACAGGTTCCCCTTGGGGTCCAGTTGTGCAAGATACCATTTTTGGTCCCATTCAAAAATCCAATATGGCCGCCAGGTGGCCAGCTTGAATTTTCACTTGAAAAATTCTTATCGTGAATTCTCAGGAACTGCTTCATGGATCTCTCTGAAATTTGGTACACAGGTCCCACATGGGACCTAGCTGTGCAAGATACCTTTTTCGGTCCGATTCGAAAATCCAAGTTACGCTTCAAATTAATATGGTATTCCCAAGTTGTGACGTTGCATCACAAGAGTCATCGGCGGATACTACGGTGGGGCATATTCTATAAATTGACAATAGAGAATATCCATACCTTCATCTTCTATATCAAGGAGTTCAAATGATTCCAAATTAAAACGTATTTATTCAAATTTTAAATCAGTTTACTTTAGTCCATGCCGTTGCAAGTAAACTGCCTCACCGTTTCGTACGAAGGGACGTCACTCTTGTGACACAACCTCACAACTCGACAACTGTAGACTACTGTGTGTTTTGATCCAAGGGATTCTGACACTTTCAAAGTTTCAACATTACTGCATGGACCGGATCCCTTCAGTATTAAGTTTTGCACCATTTTAATATTTTCGAGCATGGTATCTTGAAAGAGATATCTCAAACTAGCCCAGTAAACAGAACAGAATTAGCATTCGCTCCTAATTATAAAATCTTAAGTATGTTTCATATAGCTCATGCCAAAGTGTCAGAGAGTTGTCTTCGCTTCCAGTACCCAATGGTGAAACGTGCAACCGACAACTGACAACCGACATCAATTACAGTTTCTAGAAATCTTGAAACTCCTGAAACTTAGAAAGATAATATCTTGGTGTTTTCCAGTGTCCCTTTCTCGATCATTTTCGCTCAAATTCGAAATTCTGCAAACAAAATTACAAATCAATCACTTGTTCTTAGTAATAATGGACAAAGAGATCCTCTTGTCACTAGCTTACAATTATCGGACAATGGTGGGTGCCAATCTTTTGTTTAAAATCATTTTTTATTATGTTCAATAAGCTGAGTAATCGAACATGATTTCAGCCTCCGTATATATTCTTAAAATGCTGCTAACAAGATTTGTATGATTTAGTAAACATTTTTAACAAAGTTATAATAATAAAAGCAATCTTGATGATCACTTTTCTATTATTTTATTACTTCTGATAATAGCATTGCCACAAACCCTGCAAGCCATGGGACACAGCATCCGATTGAGATGAATGCATTTTGTCCCCTTGTATATAGCTAAATAACATTTGCCTATGTAGTATGTGATGGCTATTATTTATGTAGATATATAATATGTTTTAATGTATTTTATCAATATAACTAAATATTTATGTTAAATTAAGATGAACAATGAAGTATCCAAATATTCATCACTATGTCCTTGTGATATACTAATTTCTGCTATGTATTCTTTAATCATGCCAAATTATAGAAAATAATATAAATTGTTTTTGTCAATATTTCCACTTTGATACATATTCATACAAATTCATAGTACAAAAATACAGGAAGGGGGAAATGTCCGAAAGAGGGCAATGTCTGCAGTGAAAAATGTGTGCAGGGGAAATGTCAACAGCACCTTTCCCAAATGGCCCATTTCAAAGCAATTATGCAGGTAGCTGTGGTGGTTGTTGGTCCTCAAAAAAGTGAACCAACACGGCTAGCCCCTTCAAGTTATTGTATTTTGTTTTTTGTACATTTACATTTAATTGTGTGAATCTGTCATGGTTGCGTTAATTATTATTAATAAACTTTTATCAATTGATCAACATTTGTTTTACTTGTTCTTCGGGAACATGCATGAAGCACATGTATGCACGAATGAAAATCAGAATTTCTTTTCAGAAATGTACGCTAAATTTAACCATTGGAAAATGAAGAGCACAATTACATAGTTACTTTGGATACCAGTACCATATCAGTCTTTTGAAGTGTATGGTTTCATGAATCCCTCCACTGAGACATATATAAAAGACCCCTAATAATTATTTTATCGTCACATATATTTCAACAAACAAGTATATTTGTACTTGAAAAGGAAAATAGCGATGGAATCCGCTCAATTAATCCAGATGAAACTGAGTATGTTCTGTGAAATCGCATGCTTGCATCATTTCAAGGTTTGTAAAGTCCAGAATCTTTCTGCATATTGATATATACTCCACAATAATTTGAGCCCGAGAGATATTTCGCTATTATTCATTCTGAGGCATAACCTCCACAATTGGTCTGACATCAGAATCATTGCTATTGAATATTTTTTGGACAGTGTGTGTGTTTTGGGGGGAAGGGGGCTTAGCATGTCCTTTTGTTGTAAGTTCCTCTGTCCAACACTCTTATGAGTTGTATAGTGAAAGCACACTGGTACTGGTACTGGTAAAGTACATACAATTCAGCATCTTCAGTATCTATTCTTTTAGTGTGCATCATAATTACAGTATCCATGAAAAACTTGAATATAATGCTTGAAATATTGAGTTTCATATCTTTTACTATGAAAAAGTCTGAAAATATTGAGTTTCATGTCTTTAACCTATGAAAAAGTCTGAAATATCGAGTTTATAGACTGGCGCGCAAAAAAATTGAGTTCATCTCTTTTCGAAAATTGAGTATATTATAAATTTTGGGCTAGAATAACCCCTGAAGTAATTTAATAATTTGAAAGAGACTCGGTGCAAAAATATAGAAAATATAGGACATTTTTCAGAAATATAGGAAAATATAGGACAACTAAAAAAAATATAGGACATAATTGAAGGCCTGCAAATGTTACATGTATATTTCAGAACAAAGCAATAATTTGTCATACAAAATGTGGTTCAGATTACATGAAGACAGGACCAGTAGAAGAGTATCGAGAGTGACATGAAAGACAAGAACATAAACCTGATAAATGGTCTAACCATTTCTGAAAACTGGTCACCCATGCTAGGGTATATAGCCTAATTAATTGGATTATCTGAAAAGCAAATATTACTGAGGAGTACAAAATCTAATGAAAACGGGTAGATGAATTATGCCTATTACCATATCTCTAAAATACAGAGCGGGTGAGCAGACAGAGTGGGTGAGCAAACATGTTGACACACTGACACTACAGTTACAATTTGCAGTTTACAGTTGGTGATTTCCTAGCTATCCAGATGTGCCATCCGAATATCGAATAATTGATTGAACTTTACATCATTCCGTGATATATCAGATTTACACATCAAAGCTACTGAAGTTTCCACTTAATATGGACTAGTTGGACTTTACGTAACACCACACTGGGTATATTTGATTAACACTCTTTGACACAGAACTGTGCATAATCATATACCGGTACTACAGCAACGGGATTTTTCGTGCATCGCCATCGGAGACCCGGACCACTTGAATACTGGACTATGAAATTATATTTGATTGAATTGATTTGAACTTTATTTGATTTGGACTGCATCAAATTGCTGGTAAATTCAACATAATTCCACATCGGTTGCTAGCTCATTTTTGCTTGAATAATTTGAACCTGTATGCGATATTGGTCGTTGGTATAAGCTGAATGAGACTACTACATAATAGACCTAATTGATTTGTAATCAGTTTGATAAGTTCTATGCTTAAATATTGTATTTGACAACAATATCAAACTTGTGTATACAAGAACAACAACATTCCTGATGATTGATGACCAGAGTTTGGTAAGTTGTAAGACCAGAGTTTGGTAAGTTGTAGTCCGTCAGCAACTTGTTTATACAACACCATTCCCAATTGAATTCAATTACGAATATTTTGACATATCTTGTTATGGCTATTTTACAACAACCATGGGTGTTTTTTTGAATTTGTTGTGCTGTATCGTGCTGATTTTTCTTAGTTTAAAAATGGCTAAGTCTCCAGAAGAATTAACGGAAGATCTTAAGAAATTGGAAGAGAAATATTCCGCTGTTCCCAAAGTCCATTATGTGTCCCGCGAAAAAAAATCTTCAAAATTCACTGGTAGAGAAAATATTTTTGAATGGGTTGAAGAGATTCAAACTTATGTGCACAAACGATTTGCTTCAGAGCCTGAAAAGGTAGATTATATTTGTGAACATTTAGACAGACATCCTAAAGCGGAGGTTAGATTTAGAGTTGATATTAAGAAAGCATCAGCTGATGAAGTTTTCAATGTTTTGTTGGAAGTTTTCAGTAGTAAAGAAAGTGCACATCAGATACAGCAGAAATTTTTCAGTAGAAACCAGGTTAAGGGAGAGTCCATAGAGGAATATTCTTATGGTTTAATGGACTTGATGTTAGAGTTGAAACAAAAGCAACCAAAGTTATATTCTAACTGGGATGCGACCTTAAAAGAACGTTTTGCGGAAGGGGTCTTAGAGCCGTCTTTAAGACGAGAACTGAAGAGGTTAAACCTTGAGCAAAGTAACTTGAAGTTTTGGGAAATAAGAGATCAGGCAAAGTGTTGGGTTAATGAAGATGTTAGTGTAGCTGGAACTCGAGAGGTTAATGTGAGTGCTCATGTCAATGCAGTAGGGTCCAGTACCATTTCACCAGATGTTATTGAGCGTATGGAGACCCAACAAAAGCAAATAGATCAGCTGACAGAATTAGTAAAATCTTTAACAAGGGGAGACAATTCTGGCTCGATAGAAAACCAATCTCTTACTAGGCGAGATAAGTGCAATTATCAGTCTAAGTCCGGTACCATTACTTGCCATTACTGCAAAGAATTAAATCACCTGGCCAAAGATTGTTTAAAAAGGAAAAATGATAGAAGAAAATTTGGTGGTAAGGTTGATAATTATGCTCAACCGTTAAACTGAAAACACTCGATGCAGAGAGCCGGGCATCGAGTGTGATGGAAAATGGCTCCGTTTCAGAACATTTAACCGTGCGATCAAATTTATCCAAGTCTATTGGGAAATGTCCTGAGATTATGGCAAGTATTGGTGGCGTGAATGTATTTTGTTTATTAGACTCTGGTTCAGAAGTGACTACCGTTACGGAAAGTTTCTATTTGGCCCATTTACAACATGTGACGTCTGCGCCTCAAGAAACCAGGTCGTGGATTAGGCTTAAGGCCGCGAATGGGATAGAGATTCCGTTAATTGGTATGCTGGAATTAGATGTAGAGTTGAATGGAAAGTGCTATTCCAATGTAGGTATATTGACGATGACGCTTTTCTGAGTAAACTACACATTTATTGATTTATGCTGAACCGTCATACATATTCAAGCAAAGCACATGTTCACCTCACACTGTGAGTCACAGTGCGCACATGTTGTTCTCTAGCTTGGGTGTTCTCCTGCATACTCATATGATGTGCACAGATTTTAATGACGTCAGGATCCAAGTGACCGGCTTCTAGCCGATCCCAAGTTTTGGAACTGTAAGTTTGTTCGATGCATGAGAAATATCTTCATAAAGTTTGAAAGCCTCACTGACTGACAGGTGAGTTGAAAAACTCACTGTCCCCGAATAAGGAAAATAACCACAAAAGTGTGGCATAACACAAAATAATAATGATATGCAAAACAAAATTAAACATCGTTAAACTTGCACCGTCCGATGTTGTTGTTGTTGCAATGATTAGCATTGGTCATTTGACAGTCATGAGAAACTTTTTGCCTAATGTTAGAATAACTTCAGACGGAGTGAGGAAGACGACTTCATCTTTGATAAACTGGTCAATTGTTACTGTGGTAGTACAATGTTGTTGTTGAAACATCAATTAGAAATGTAAATATTTATATTTTTTTTTCATAACAGACTAAAACTTTAAACATTTACTGAGCATGTTGATGATGCATTTATTCAAGTATAAAATTATATTGCCTTTCAACTTTGTATATTTTGTGGACACGACAAAAAAAACATCTGACATCCTGATTGACTACAAATCATTCTCAGTTTCATTCCTGCCTCCATATACATACGATTTATAGTATATTATATTGTTACATGTGTCAAAATGTATCAACAATGCATAGTCATGTTGATTGTTCATGGATATGTGTGTGTATGTTGGGGGGGGTTATAATATTGGATGATGCATTTACTAAATTGTGAGGGTAAGAACAAAACAATGTTGGTATGAATTGGTTGTTGGTGTGTGGGCCCTCGGTGGCCAAGTGATAACCCAGCATGAGTTTGATCCCCACCCCGGCTGCCTGGGAGTTGGCCAGTTTACAAGCAGAGAATCGGTGATTTGTAGTTCTTTACCGGGTTCTTTCACCCACTGATAATTGATGGTCACCATATAATATTCTTGAATACGACTTTAAGTCCTACTCCGGCCTCTCTATTGGTGCCTGGCTAATGTAGTTATTTTCTGCTCATTTAAAAAAAAAACCTGTGATGAGTGAGGCACTGTTTGGGCATACTGAGAAACTGAACTTTTGCAAGCCTAATGACCTTTTAAACATACAGTGCTTATGTTGTTTTTTCTTTTGATATGTTGACTGGACTTATTTCTCTCTTTTTTTAGTTGTATAGAGTGATTAGGAACAGTCTGAGTTTGGTTGACGTTAATATCTCCAAGAAATAGCTCACATCTTCCACTTGAAGGTCTTGCTGGTTTTGTCTCAGTTGCGTCGTCTCCGAAAAATATGGAGTTGCCATCCACTATGGAGTTTTTCTCCTCAGCAACATCTATTACTGCCAGTGAGCTTATGACTGTCTCGTCTTTGTGTTTTGCACTTTGATCAGAGATTCTTGTCTTCTTCTCCGAACACTGACCTTGCATTCTTTTCTTCAGTGTGAGAAGAAGAGAAGCGTAGGCGGCAACCAGAAATATGGCGGGTAGCCAATCAGATACAATGACTAGCGGGATTATGATTGGTGGGGGAACAAGCAAGCATTTCCCGTCTGCCGAAAAAAAATAAACGATTTATCACTAAACAGGAGCCCCAAAATGAAAGTCAACCAGATCACAAAGCCAGAGATCCACATTGCCGTTGATATCACCACTGTCCGACGTTTGGTGAACTGTGTTCTATATCGAATGGGAGACGTGACACACTTGTATCGGTCATAAGCGATGGCGCTAAGTAGAAGGGCTGACACATACACCAAACTGCAGGTTACCAAGAGATGAACGACACATAGCGGGAGCCCAAACAGCCATTTGTGGAAGACTACCTCTATAGCATTAACTGGTAAGCAAATCATACCGACTCCAAAGTCGGCGACTGCCAAGGATGTCGTATAAATCTTGAAATTAGACGAAAATTGTTTAATCTTCCTTATGCACAGAATAATGAACACATTTCCACTAACAGTCACTATAGCTAGAACCACAATGATGGAGGACATCACGATGTCCGTAGGTGGAATTCCAAGTGCATCTTGTTGTTCCCCTGGTGTGGTTGTGTTTTCTTGTGGTTCTGTTGATAATTCGCTACAGTTTCCATAATTCCCCATTTTTCAACCCGGCAGAAACTCGTAAGTTTAACTGTAACTTGAGCCGTGTGTAACTCGAACAACGTCTATATCAAGAAAATGTGCGCCAGTCCTGACGTTTTAAAAGAATCGTAAACCGCTCGAGGAATATTGAACTATTAAACTGGTCGCATTGTCAAATTCTGTTGACTAAATCAGAGAAATTTATTCACGGGTTTCCTGCCTAATGTGAATATTGATCCCTTTTTGGTGTATAGAAAATAATGCTTCGATTTCCTATTTGGTCATGTTCTGAAGATATCAGTAAATAACGAATCCCCTTGACAATTGCATAATGTATCATTATTGATATAAGAGCGAGCGGATTTGTAGATGGTATTATGGTTCTTACACGAGCGTTGACTTTCAACTTTAACATTTTACTTTTAGGATGACAGTAGTATACAAAGCGTCAATCACGTCCAATTGACCTCAGAAATTTGCATATGACCTTTGTGACGTCATGTTTCATCCAATCAGAAGCGAGTATTGATGTCACGTGGTGTATGTGGGTGGGTGGATGGTGGTGGTGGGTGGTGGGTTTAAGATGGCGGCTGGTGGGTGGATGGTGGTGGTGGGTGGTGGGTTTAAGATGGCGGCGTGGGTGGGTGGATGGTGGTGGTGGGTGGTGGGTTTAAGATGGCGGCTGGTGGGTGGATGGTGGTGGTGGGTGGTGGGTTTAAGATGGCGGCTGGTGGGTGGATGGTGGTGGTGGGTGGTGGGTTTAAGATGGCGGCTGGTGGGTGGATGGTGGTGGTGGGTGGTGGGTTTAAGATGGCGGCTGGTGGGTGGATGGTGGTGGTGGGTTTAAGATGGCGGCTGGTGGGTGGATGGTGGTGGTGGGTTTAAGATGGCGGATTGTAGAAAAACGTATAAAAGGAGTCGATTTTTAGGGTAGGGGTGTATTGATTGCAATCTGACTTACCTGACCTGACCCGCCTGCCAGCCTTGTCTGTCTGTCTGCTTGCCTATCCGCTTGTATGAGACGAAAAGCATGAGACGTGGAGAAGATTTTCCCTGGGACCCAGCAGCACCTCCGGTTGAAGTCTTGCCTGAAGACGAGCGTGTCAGGGACATTTATCAATGTCACTGGGCTACCATACGCCATTGTTTTCACCGTGACCGTCGTCTATTGGACTTGTATAACTTTCGGCTGCAGGACCTCACGTATCTGTCTACCTATGCCGAGAACATTTTCACAGATCAGGTGACAGCGTTCAAGTTGAATATCACATTCGGGTACATTTTACGGCACAAGGAGACGGATCAGGTGCGGTATTATTATCCCAGTAATAATACCTATGTGTGTGATCAGCCGTTCACGGTGACGGATGCGATTTCTCTGGAGCCACTCATCGACCAACTCACTACGTTGGATCCATTGGAATGGGCCCGGTTGCAACGCCCCAATACCCAATGGCTTGTGGAAATGGTGACTAACGTCACATTTTTCGTCACGAAAATGAGAGATCATCCTATCGGTGCTCCTGTACTACTACCCCCGTGGTTGCTTCATCGACCCGGCCTGTATGCATTAACAGGAGGGAGAAATGGGCCCTACAAAGACCGGAAATGTTTGTTTCGGTGTTTGGCCGTGCATGTGGACGAGTGTAACCCCAAGTGTTGTGACAGAGTGGCCAATGACTATTGGGAACAGTATTTACAGCAGCAAGACTTGGATAAGCGGCACTTCCGTGGAGTACCGTTCAAGAATTTGGATGACGTGGAAGCACTGTTCAACATCGATATCTTTGTATACCGATTACGATGCGAGGAGGAGGATACATTTGTGGCTGAATTGGTTCGTCGTTCAACAGAACGGTATGCTGCTACGATGAAAGTCAATGTGTTCGACGACAATGGCGTGAGTCATTTTTCGCTCATCTACAATATGAGCCAGTACGCTCAGTCTTTCAGTTGTGCCCAATGCCATCGGGTGTTTAAAAAGTCTTACGACTTACATCGCCACGAGAAAATCTGTGACAACAGTGTCAAGCGAGTATATCCGGGTGGTATGTATCATAATGCACCTACTATTTTCCAGGAACTGGCCGATGAGGGTGTGATGATACCGGAGGCGGACCGTTATTTTCCCTACCGGGCGTGTTACGATTTTGAGGCCCTGTTGGAGCCCATGGACATGTTTTCAGCGAAAACGCAGTGGACGCAGCGCCATATTCCTCTGAGTGTCAGTATTTCCAGCAACGTACCTGGCTATGACGCTGCACCGGTGTGTTTCGTGTCCACGGGAGATTCCCATGAGTTGATCACCCGCATGATGGAGTATTTAGAGCAAGTCAGTGCGGCTAGTACAGAACTATTGGTGTCCAAGTTCCAGGACGTACTGGACCAGCTGGCCGATCGGATTCCTATACCGGGTGTAGCGTTTAGTGACGATGAAGAGTCCGAGTCCGAGTCGGAGCCCGAGTCGCAGCCCCTGCAGTCGCAGGATGTGCCTTTACCGAAACCGTATGCGAAGAAATTGAAAGTGCGCTTCCTACAATATCTAGGTCAGTTACCGGTGCTAGGTTTCAATTCGGGATGCTATGATTTGAACATGGTGAAGGAATTTCTTTACCCCTACTTGGCCCACTCGAATACCCTCAAGTCCGTGATCAAGAAGATCAATAATCATATGGCCCACACTACCACATCACTGCATTTCCTGGATGTACGGAACTACTTAGCTCCTAATTGTAGCTATGATCAGTGGGTCAAGGCCTATAACTGTGCACAAACCAAAGGGAGGTTCCCTTACACGTATATATCATCGCTCGACCGTTTGCAGGAAACACAGTTGCCACCCCGGCACACCTTCTTTGATGATTTGAAGCAAGTGGAATGTCCGGAAGACACGTACCGGGAACTACAGCAGGTATGGAACGATCAACATATGCAGACCTTGCGAGATTTTCTGATATGGTATAATAACCTAGATGTGGTTCCTTTCCTGGAAGCGGCCGAGAAAATGGTGCAACTCTTTCGTCGCCAAATGCACGTCGACATCTTCAAGGAGTGCTTGAGTTTACCGGATCTGGCGCTTCGCCATCTTTTTCAAGAGTGTGCTACGTACTTCTCGCTGATACAGCAAAAAGATGCAGACATGCATGATTGTCTAAAGCAGAACATTGTGGGCGGCCCGAGTCTTATTTTTCACCGTTATCACGAGAAGGACGTCACTACTCTCCCCAGTGGAAAACCCTGTGCTAAGATCATCGGTTTCGATGCGAATGCCGTGTACCTGTGGTCGCTGGCCCAACCTATGCCCAGTGGCCATTATACACGTTGGTTGGCGGAAGATCGGCATTTTACACCGCAACGTACACCCTACAAGCATCTGGCTGATCAGTGGTTGGATTGGGAAGCCTATCGACGGGCAATTTATATACGACACCAGACCAACGCCAAAGAGAAGCGCATAGGAGATCGTCGACTTCCCGTCGATGGGTTTGCCCTGGTGGGTAGCACACCCACCGTATTCCAATTTTACGGTTGCTATTGGCACGGCCACGAATGCCATTTCAGCGCTGGACGCTTCAACGAACGACGTGGAAAAACACCGCAAGAATTACGGGAAGAAGTGGTGGCGAACGGTGATTATGTGAAAGAGAGAGGATACCATCTGATTGAAATGTGGGAGTGTGAATTTCACACGATGTGCCAGGCCCTGCCCCATTTACGACGTTTCCTAAAAGAGCGTGAGTACCCCTTGAGTCGTCGGCGACTTCTGAGTCTGCCACAGATGTTCGACGCCATTCGTTCGGGGGACCTCTACGGCTTTGTCGAATGTGATTTGCATGTTCCCGACACTCTCAAACCTCTCTTCGCCCAGTGCCCTCCCATCTTTAAGAACACGCTGGTGGGTCGGGCTGATATTGGGGACACCATGAGGACCTATGCGGAGCAACACGAGTGTTTGCCTCAACCTCGACGGATGTTGATTGGTAGTATGTGGGCCGAGAAAATCTTGCCGGGCACTCCCTTACTGCAGTGGTACATGAACCACGGTTTGGAAATTACCCAAATATACCAAGTGATACAGTACGTACCCGACGCTTGTTTTGCGGAGAATGCTGACATCGTGACGTCGGCCCGTCGTCAAGGTGATGAATACCCGAGTGAGGCCATCATCGGTGAATGTTGGAAGTTGACTGGCAATGGTTATTATGGAAAAACGGTTACGAACCAGGATAAGCACGTCAACGTGAACATTTGTACTACTGCCCAAGCCCGCAAAAAAGTGAATTCTCCTCTGTTTCGGTCCGTGGAGGTCATCGATGACGACACCTATGAAGTTACTTCAGCCAAGAAGACTATCCGTTACAACCTACCCCTGCAGATTGGATGTATGGTATATCAGGTGGCCAAGCTGAGGATGCTGCAGTTTCTCTATGATTTTATGGGTGTGTATTTTAATCCATCAGACTGGCAGCTCATGGAGATGGATACCGACTCGGCCTACATGGCTGTCTCTAATGCGGATTGGGAGTCCCTGGTGAAACCGGAGTTACGTACCCAGTATGAAGCGGAACGGGACCAGTGGCTACCTCGACGTGACCATTACCAGTACGATAAGCGTACGCCGGGCCTGTTCAAGCTGGAGTGGAGTGGGGATGCCATGATTGCGCTCTC